>JAODOY010041719.1:0-43724 GCA_025399855.1 Forbesichthys papilliferus
GTGAAGCTCTGGTGAACTCCATGCCCAAGAGGGTTAAGGCAGTGCTGGAAAATGATGGTGGCCACACAAAATATTGATACTTTGGGCCCAGTTTGGACATTTTCACTTACGTATATAATAACGTCTCTGTGGTGATGGCAATTCGCAACTATTGCATCCTAACCGTGGACCGTGGGGGAGGGGGTGGATTCCACCCCCCCCTCCCGAGGATTCCTCCTCTGTTTTTACCCACGTGGATATTACGGGAGTGTATCCTTTCCCGGGGAGAGGGGTAGGTTAAGAGGGTGTTGTTTGTTTCCATGTGAAGTGTGGGCCTGTGCAGCCCTTTGAGACTGTGTATGAGACTGTCAACCAGTATGATTCCAGCATCCCCCACTACACCCCGATCATCCATATACTGTACACACCCCTTTTGTGTATATGTATACATACTGTATATTTTTTGATTTTGTGCCCATTTGCATTTTCACTTCCTATAAATTGTTATTGGGGTTTGTGCCAACCGTGTGTGTGTGTATGTGTGTGTGTTTATTTTAAAGGAGGTGTGAGTGACATCACCTCACCCACTGTGACAGGCCAGATGAAAGGTGGGCGGTACAACACACACGCACACACACACACACACACACACACAAATCACATACACACACACACACACACTGTGCTGGCAGGTGGTGTCCTCTGTCGGCCAATCTGTGACCCCTCAGGGATAAACACGCCCACACACACACACGCACACACAAATCACATAGGACTCAATCAGTGTCTCGCCAACAGCCTCCAATAGAAGCTAGTTGGTCCCTCCCTGACCTGCAGACCCTGCAGATATTTCCCTCTCCCTCTATAGACCATTGTTTAATGCGTCTTTACCGAAATATCTGCTAAATTAGTCGGTTTGTAATTGGTGGACAGGCTATTGGCTGCTAACGCCAGACCATGCTCTTTCTGTACAGTCTCTCTCTCTCTCTCTCACTCTCTCTCTTTTCCCCTCCCTCTCGTTGGACCACAGTGCTACTAACATTACACATTTACGGCACCCACAGCAACACAGACAAACACACACTCACACATTCCCATCTCTATTCAGATCAAAGGAAGACACAAGGGTGCCATAATCCCTTCTGAATAGCAGCAGGGGTGTCTGTGTGTGTGTGTGGGTCTCGCAGGCTTATATCTAGCATAGTGCGCACCACCCACCGTGCGCGCGCACACACGCACACAGCTCAGGCTTGTGCATGGGCGCCAGTTTGTCCAGTTCATACTGGGAGTGGTGGAGGTTCATTATCATTTACTGGGAGCAGCAGGAGAGAGACACACAGAGATGTGGGGGGCAGAGAGAGCGAGATAGAGACAGAAAGAGAGAGAGAGGGAAAGAGAGAGAGAGGCCCAACATGCAAGGATAATATTTGAATATTGTTTGACTCAAATGTTGAATGCAACATAGAAAAGAGACACAGATAGAGGGAGAGAGAGTTTAGTAAAGTGAATAATGAGAGGCAGAGAGATCATTTGAATAAAGGACAAAGTGTATATGCCTGTCTGTGACCCATAAAATACTTTTCTGGCAAATACATTGTTTTGATCAGTGAGAGTGTTAGCGCGCGCGCGTGTGTGTGTGTGTGTGTGTGTTTGCTTGTGTGTGCGTGGATGGGTGGATGGGTGGATGGATGGGTGGATGGATGGGTGGATGAATGGATGGGTGGATGAATGGATGGGTGGATGGATGGGTGGATGAATGGATGGGTGGATGGGTGGATGGATGGATGGATGAATGGATGGGTGGATGGGTGGATGGATGGATGGGTGGATGGATGGATGGATGGAAATCTTAGGGTTGGAAATGGTTTTGCTTTAGTTCAATTCGATACAATATGAAAATTGAAGGTATAAAGTAAATAATTCTGAAGAAAGCTTGTTGATCAAAACAAAACCACATCTCCCTTGAATGCCATAGCATGCTCCCTCAGAAGCTCTGCCCACCACACAATGAAACATCTAGGATATTGCAATCTGCACCACTATTTGTGTTACTATTTACAGTGTGGCTGTGTAGATTTTTTTCCCCACAAAGAACATGCAACTAGGGGACCAATGAGATCTTTGCCGTTTGGTTTGACATTTGCTTACTAGGGTTAGTGCATCGCCAAATCGCCCTAAGGAACAAGATGTCCCTGTAGGCCTCCATAAAAATGTATATTCTAGTTTTTTCCCTGCTCTGTGTTCTATAATTAATCAGACACATTTGTTATCTGTTTAAATGTAGTTAAAGCTGGAATATACAATATAATCATACAAATCCGTTTTAATCAGACAATCGTCTTTTCGGCACGACACCACCACGCACCTCGACGTGTCTCCGCGATGTGAACGGACTCACAATATACTACCTCTGCGTCCATGTCCCCATGACAGATTCCTGCACATTAACCATGCATGCCTGTCAAATGGAGTGATTTTGACTCAGTTTAAAGCACATTAGGCCTACAGCAGGGAGAATTAATTAGCTCGCTATCCATTACAGGGCCACGAGTGCAAGGCTAACTCATTATTCATGTCACACAAATTCTCCCAAAACTGCATTCATGCGTCTATTCTGCATTACTCTGCAGCAAGAGCATTTATCTGACAAGTGTGTGTTTCAAATATTCCGCCATGGTTCTTGTTGGTGTATTTAGAGAGCAACATCTCACAGAAAATGACACCATTACAATGACACTAGCAACAGCTCTAATTGAATGTGTAGACAGCACATATTGTCTGCTGTGTAATGAAATGCATCAAATTACACTCTTGAACAGGTACCCTATTTCAATTAGTAAACGTGATTTTCAAGTTCATTATGCTCCATTACAATATATCAATCCATATTCAACTATTAGCAGCTCCTTGGGCCCGACACCATAACAAACTATTTTTTTCATGAATAGATGAATAGATTAATTGATACATCAACAGACCATTTGATTAGACTCATGAAAAGCAGCCACAGGGCGCAGTTACCAAAGCCACCAAAAGAGGGCAGTCTTTAGCCAAAACATTTGCATGCAGAAGAACACACACACACACACACACACACACACACACACACACACACACACACACACACACACACACACACACACACACACACTAGTAGAGTAGCCCATATACCCCATCCTTCAGAGGACACATTCTTTGATTAATGGGACTGATTGAGGCTGGAGCCAAAATAGAGGGTGGGCTCGTTTTGCACCCCGCTAATGAGGCGATAATGGAGAGGTGGGCGGAGGGGTCTGCCATCCAGCAAAACGGTGAAAATCTTTCACAGACAGGCTATCCTCGAGCAGCGCTGCTGTGGTATTTCCGCAATTAAATGTTAGGGACCGTTACGTTGCTTACAGATCACACATTTCCGCGGTGTCCGCCGTGACATCTAAGCGGCGTTCAGGCTGCGGTTGTTCGTCCGTGAAATTGATACGTGCTCTGATCTCTGCAGCAACGGTTAAACACACCCCACAGTTGGGTGATGTCAACACCCGTATAGGCCAACGCTTTCCCATGAGTTTTGGTGCCTAATATTAACACAATACGTTTGTGATAAATGAATAACCTAATGATAAAGCTTTTTCCACGACATGGAAAAACTTTAGTCGGCTAGACATAAATGCTGAGGCATCGAACCACTACATACATACATGCCTATGCCTATCGCACACACACACACACACACACACACACACATACGCGTAAGGTATATACTGGAAGTTCCACAACTTTCGTATCAGTCTCTCTGCAGTTCGCGGTGACACCACTTAACTGGATCGCTCCTCGCTCCAGTGATACAACGTGAACGCGCCGGGAGAATATCCTTCGTTTAGCGTGGACCTGGCACCTCACACACATTCTCTCAGTCAACACACACAAACACACCTTCCGGGAGGGGTTAGAGTCCGCACACAAGGAAGCAACAAGCTCGGATTAGAGGGAAAAAAACGACAGAACTTGGCCGGTCTACACTCGGGCATCCAAACCGTACAAGTTGTGACGGAGGGGAGCGTTATCGGTCACGGAATACTCGGACAGCCGTTGTTGGGCGGCGGTGGTGTGTGGATAATATATGTTCGTCGTGCGTCCCGTTTGGAAGAATGGCGAGTAACTGCTTTGTCTCGTCCGTCAAACGCACTTGGTGGTTAGTGGCGGCTGCGGTGGTTCTTATACAAGGTAAGAAAACAAACATATCTGCCCGCTGAATTAGCCTACACGTCTCCTTCATCCGCTTACACGCGGCCAGCTTATCGTTAAACCTATCAGTATGTGCACTGCGTCTCCGGAGAGGTTTGTGTAGCCTAACTGTGATTTTCCTGGGTTTGCGATTTATTTCACCCTCTGTTGATGTTTGGACGGACCAAGGAGATGTTGGAGATGTTGTAAAAGTTATTTGTGAGCCGTTGTTTCGGTTCGCCGTGTCACTATGCAAGGTGTGGCTTATTATGTTGCATTTATTGCTCAGCAGCATAGCCTATAGAGATAGCAGGTGAGTTCTGTCGAGAAGTCCCTAATCCTTAATTTAAAGCCCTGCCTAAGAGAGCCCGCATGCTTGCTTGCTTGCCCAGTTTGTGTTTATCAGCCGAAAGTCGTTGAGCACAATTGCACGAGTGGGTGCGATATCGTTCTTATTCATAACCATCCAGAGAGTAAGAGAAGAAATGGTCCTGTCATTCGTCACGCAACAGGGTGCTGATGGAGAACACGGCGTAGAGAACAAGCGGGCGAGTGATAGTGGCCATTGATGGTGTTCTAGGCTTACAGCGACCCCTTCAAGAGTGACTAATACCATCCTAACCAGGCACCAACCACACGATTTAGCAACAGGCACCCGAGGGGTGTAGGGATGGACTTGGGAATGGCAAGACGTCTTCGTCCGCACTAATCTATCAATCTATAGGCCTAGTTGTCACCCCAGGTGTAGTTTGAATAATGCGAGAAGGGGCTAGAAATCGGCCAGCAGGACACATAAGACGGGTCATTAGAGAGCCTGGATATATTAGGCTGTGTTGATGCACATATTATGAACAAATAAATATACGGTACGTTTTATAGAAGCTTTTCCAGGGTAGAAGTACTCAATGCTGATAATGTAGATTGCGTATTCTTTGGTAGCACCTGTTTAATAATTGATCACATTATGAATCAAATCCCATTTCATTCGTGGACTGTAACTTTGCATTATTTACACGAGGGGGATATTTAATCATTACAACACGAGGAGAGTGCAGCGCGCTGTAATACAGTTTGCTGCCCGTCGGTAACGTGAAGGATGTGACATCACCAGGTCCTGGTTGATGCCGTGCATGGATATTGCTGAAGCAACACAACTTTTGTCCTCCCGTCAATCTCCAAGCGGGTAGCGCTCGGTGCATATTTACATAGAATGTAATTAGCTACACCGGGAGACCTATACTGCGACAAATCCAACGGAGACGGTTGACTGGCACGCCGCGGAAATTATTCCGCAGGGGGTTCTGATGAGGCGGCTCATCAACGGGCTCTCTCTCTCTCTCTCTCTCTCTCTCGGGCGGGCGGGCGGGCGGTCGAGTGAGTGCGTGACCCCCCCTCTTTCCCCCGACACACACACACACACACACACACACACACACACACACACACAGAGCAGGCCGAGCCTGTCACTTGTAAGCGCTATGTATCTCATTCACATCGTTTTAAATATGTAACTGTGAGGGTATCATCATGCGACGGGTGTGCTAATTATGCCTCTCCAGGTGGCCCCGCACGCCCCTCACCCTGGCCTCTGTTGACTCCATCCCGAGCTGAAATGTCAGCGCTGAGTCCCCCCTCGCCGCCTGTGTGGAGACGGAGGGCTGATTAGCTCATCACGTGTAGTGGAGAGCAGACGGCCGCGGTGATGATCACCCCCGAGAGCGGCGAGGAGGCCTGATTATTGAGGAGCAGCTCCGTTAATATTTCGCCATTATCCCTGCGTGTTCCCTTGACTGTTGTGTGTTTTGGCGCACTGTGGCCTTGCCCAGTGCATTGGAGGTGAGAGACTCATCTGTAGACGGAGGGCATGTCTCCTTGAAATGGCTCTTGACAGAGCATCTGCCCCTGTGCAGTGTCAGTGAGAGCTCCAACCAGTAGCTACACAGTATATGGAAGGCCACGGACCTTTTGACAGTTCCCTGGAACATGTCGTAACCTGCCTCACGCCATTTTATAGTTCTCCTACAAACTGTTTGACCTGCTGAAAGCTCCGTCAAACCCCCAGGAGCGTCGTTCCCGCAGCCTAGAGTCTACAATGACAGCAGCTACTTTTTTTAAACACTACCCTCACACCAGACTGTGTGCCTAACTTAAGTCTGATTATGCCTCATTGCACACAAAGGCTAAAGTGTCAATGGCCTCATGTTGCAGGGAGAAGGGTTATTATGATTACCAATGAGAGGTTAATCACAGGCTTCATCCCAGCCTGGATATGTCTGTGTGACCTGTCTCAAGAGCAGCCGTTCTCTTGCCAAGAGCCCCTCTGAAGATGGCTATAATACTTGTTTATGTGCGTGTTGGCTTCTGTAGTTCAAACATTGTTTTAAAGCTGCTGTAGGTACAGTGGGATTTGAGAGTTGTACTGAGAGCAATAGCTAACAAAGAATGAGAGCAAGATTTTCTAAAGACACAACTTAAAAACTCACCCATAACCACCTTCTCCGCTCTCTCCCCTCTGTTGAGAAACCCATATGTTCGGGAAGCGATACTGTCGATTTCCATTGGCTGTTTGCATTGTCACTCAAGTATTTATCCGTAATTTCCAGAGCGACACTTATGCAGTGCTTTATTTACAAATTGTATTTTAAGCGGTAACTGAAGCCTACTCATTTAACAGATTTACTAGGCCTGTAAACAAACAGTCTGTCATTTAGTTTTCTAATTAATTCCTCATTGTAAGTTTAACGTCGGACTTGGTCATTGAGTTACGTAGTTGGCCGTCGTGCATGTCAATCTAAATACCTCTCTCGTCAAGTAGGTGGGTCTTGACGCCGTTAGCTGAAGGCTGGCTCTAAGAGACTACACATTGACAAACTGTAGCGGTGCGGATGCATTCATGTGATTGACAGGCAAGGTATATTCGCCAGACCAATTAGGAAAGAGGCCCTTATTTATCACAAATCCAAGGGTGTGTTGACCAATCTAAATGACTTGTACAGGCAGGGGCAATCGAGCTAGTATTTCATTCACTGATAGCTGACGGGTATTCTCGCAGAGACAGCCTTTTTCCTAGTCTGGGACACAGCGCTGGCTAACTGCGTTAAGATCTGCTTTCTTGAGAGGAGAGGCCTTTTGATTGACATGCAGGACAACCAACTACGTACCTCAATGACAAAGTTGGACATTAAACTTTTACAGAGGAATCTGTTGAGAAAACGTACCAACATGATTCTGGCTGTTTTCAGTTATTGTTCTGTTAGATAAGTGGGATGCTGTTTGTGCTTTAATGTAGCAACTAAATTAGTAAATAAACTGGCTACTGCACCGGAATTATTTACCCTTCAGTATTTATAAGCAGATAAAACCCACTAAAAGTGGTTGGCCAATTAATTGAATGAAAGATGAGTCAAAACGATGATGCTTAATTCAGACCAGCTTCGTCTTGTCAATCTTTACAGAGATGGTGGTATTTTGTATTATATAATGTAAACGAAGAATATTTTATAAGCCGCCGGCCAGTGCAGGCATGGGAGAAAGCCCGGGCTCTTCCGGCCGCCTTTACAGTCCCGTTTGCAGAGAGGATGCCCTTTCCCAAAGCGAATTACAACCAGTACATTTGTCAACAGATTAGCAGGCCATACATCAGTTATCATATCATATCAAACAACATTCTGTTAGACTAACGACAGCATCGTAATCATTCAGTCTTCAAAGACCATCGCTAATAAATAAGTGTTAATTTCTCAGAGCAGCAAGAGAGTAATTTTTTTATTAGATTTATTTATTTTGTAGAGTGAAGATAAAAGGAGAGACAGAAGACCTCCGATAAAGTGAGTGCTATGACCCACATGTTGTAACAAAGTCACTTGTAGAGGAGATACCAAGGTCTCAAATCTCAGTCTCGCAAACATCCCTGACATGCACACCAGTGCTGTCATGTATCCCAGCAGTGTTGCTTACCTGTGTGTGCGCACGCACACACACAAACACACTCACACACACACAGAGCGGACAGCAACAGGTGATAATATATCAATATTGCATCGCATTACATACCATACCCACATATTGTAACGATCTCCCAAACGTTTGAACTGGGTCACTTTCATTATACGTTTCTGCTCCTTCTGGTCAAGATGGCACTACTCCCATTGAGATGAATGTTCTTGTTTAAGCAATTTACATACTTTTTAATCAATCAATGACTTCATTTTATTTTGTCATTCCACAATTGTCTTTTCCTGTTTTTTATTACAAAATAATTGTGGAAATATGACGAATACGTTAACTGCTGACTGGCCTTTACAGTCATTGTGGTGTTTAAAGTATAATAATACATATTTTTAAGGGCATAGGCTACACACATTATTCTATTAACATTATAAAATGCTCTCAAAATGACAGTAATATTGTTATCGCGATTATTTCTGGGACAATAAATCGAGAAAAATGTTATTGTGACAGGCCTATAACCTGTCCTAATGCGTTCACCTTTGGAGTGAATTCTCACAGATCTTCCATTCTTCTGTGCTTCTCTTTTGCCAATATTAGACAATTGAGAAGAAAAACACATTGAATTCTGTGTATGATGCATAAGTCAGCCCTGAAGAATTTCGCAATTTCCTTGCTTTGTTTGTGTTCAGTTGAGAACTGCAAGGTTGCGTCTTGAACTGTAGCTGTGTCACACAGTGAATTCCTTCCGCTTTGGGTTTTGTGACCCTCGCTTTGAGACTCGTCCGTTCCTGACTTAAATGTCTGTAGCCCTGTGAATTGTTTGAGCGGCGGAGCCGATTATCCCGCTCAGAGCAGACGCTTGATGCTTAAGGGCTTATTAACGAGTCACTCCAAATACATACCGCATAGCAATGCTGGTTGCTGTTCGTTAGACCCGTTTATGTGACTCAGCCTGTGAGCCCCTAAGTGTCTCTGCAGCGTCAAAGTGACGACTCTCTCCTCTGAAAGCGCAAATGCTGAAGGCGGCTGTCGCCTAATTACAACCATATCATTGATTAATTGAGGAAATGGCATGCGATGTCTCGCCGCGTTGTTGCATAATGAGCTTGTTTGCCCACGGTAATGTTTACCGTGCAAGTTTGTTTTTCCGCGTCAAGCGGCCTGTTATTGATAACGGGCTAAAATGTTAATTACTTCCCCCCATTTTTTAAGTGCTAGTGGGGGATCGGGGGGAGGGGTGCAAGGGGTTGTGTTGCAGCGTGTTGCGTAAGGCTTTTTGTCGTGTTTTACTGTAATGCATTGGTGTGATGTACGCCCCTTCCCCCACATGTTTGTGGCCTGCATGGCGGGTCACACCAGGAAATTTGTAACCGGTTGTCAAGGAAACCACCATTCTGTTTGGCCAGAGAATGCCTCGGCCCCGAGCTCCATTGTCTTATAGCCTTACAGTCGGCATAGTGCTGCGTCAGGGACACGCAATCGCTGTTGCCGAATGCCTGGGATGAACACCGGGGTCCAGATGACCCCAGAGATGGGGTCACGGGGGTCACGGGGACAGTGGATGTTAGCGCGCACACACACACACACACACACACACATACACACACCTACGTCCAATGTGAGCAGTGGCCTTTCCCTGCCAGTTCTTCTCAAACATTAATTCTTATAATGGCTCCCTCGCTCCCGTCCTCTTTCATCGAACACCAAACACCCCCCCCCCCCCTCCCCAATCCCCCCGGTGGTCTGGACCTCTCTATCTCTCTCTCTCTCTCGACTCGCCCAACGACCTAATGCCCTCTGTTCTTTTGAGCCTCATTGTTTAGAGAGAAGAAAGAGAGGGGGAAGGGGGGGGGGGTATAGGATGGAAGAGAGAGGAAGGGGGGATGGAGGTGGGAGAGGCTGAGAGAGAGAGAGGGAGAGAGGGTATTTTCAGGACGTGTGAACATGCTTAGAGGTCTAATACGGCCTGCTGCTCGTGACTAACGGACGATGGCTTCCCTCCCTTTAACAAGGGTGGCAGCAGCAGGCTGTGTGTTTTTACTGTGTTGGCTGCATTTAGCTGTACAGCTGCTGTGTAAGAACGTTGTGCGGCATGGTGTGGCAGACCTAACCTGACACGCCACACGCCATTGAAACTGTTTATAAAGGGGAGGAGCTTTCAAAACAGTACTTGGCAGGTGATTGGACGAACCTGTGACCCAGCAGAGCCTGTTGTTTAATCAACTCTTCTACGTCGGGAGAAGAGTGGAAACATATGTTCCATTGAGAAAGACCTTTGCTCTTTTATATATATTCTAATAAAATTGATGTTTTGTTGCATCACCTACGTTAACCTCTGGGTTAATGTAGGCCCCGCCATTGACGTTTTCGACTCAAGTTGTTTTCAAGTCGCCTTTGTCACACCTAAGACACGCCCATATAGCTAACAGCACGACGCTGTTTAGCCCACACGCTAGGTTTACCGGCCTGAAACACGACGACGTGAGTCTCGAGTCAAACTGAAGCCCACAGCCACAAAATGTTGATATCAGTAGCCTGGGATGTTAGTAGGCTGTGATGTTAGTAGGCTGTGATGTTAGTAGGCTGTGATGTTAGTAGGCTGTGATGTCAGTACATTGTGACGTTAGTAGGCTGTGATATCAGTAGGCTATGATATCAGTAGCCTGTGATGTTAGTAGGCTGTGATGTTAGTCTGTGATATCAGTAGCTGTGATGTCAGTAGGCTATCATACATTTCCAAAGATATTAGGAATGAATATTATACTGAACTGTGTATACAGTAAAACCAAGTATAGGATCTAGATTTGCACCTTGGAGACGGAGAGATTCACCACGCTGCTACCCTGCATGGGTTAGTGCTAACCTGTAAGCCAGTAAATGACATTTAACCAGCGTGAGGCCAACACAACATCCTTCCATAGTTGGGGCTCAGGGAGATGGGAAGTGCCACCACGCACAGGCTTCCCGCCGGCCAAGCCTCCTGCTCCGCGTGTCTATTTCCGGGCGCTTGGCTTTTATAAACATGAGGCGGACTTCTTAATCCCCCCGGGGGGGTCGAGACGCCGCGTCGGAGGGGCCGCTTCTCCTCTGCTCAGGGGGCCCGAGCTGATTGGCCAGCCGAATGGAGAAGAGGGATCTAATAAGATCGCCGCTGCCCTTTCATGTGAGTTTCTTCCCGTTTCCATAGCGCGGCTCGGTGGGGTCCCGTCTATAAGTGTGTATATCTATCTGCTGCGAACGCTTCCCCCCCCCCACCTCACCAATCCTGCCGCCGCGGACGAGCTTAAAAGTAGGCTCAGGAATCCGCCTGTGATCGCAGGGACTTTGTGTTTAAGTGCGCGCACGAGCGATCCGCGGTAATGAGCAGCTCTCGCTCTTGCAGACTTGGCCGCGGTGTACAAAACGAAAAACTGGAAGGCACTGTAAGGAAGTAAAAGCTGCCGGTCGTGCCAAGAGTTGGAGAAACTTGACCAGAATAGCAAAGCCATTTGGATTACTGATGGAAATGGTCACATTACGTCTTTTCAATTGCTTCCCACCTTCCTCTGAGGCAACAAGTCACGTAGCCTAATCCCGTCACACATCATTTGAGTTACACCTGTGCTGTGATATTTTATTCAGAAGACGTACTGGGTTGATTGATTTTTAACCTCATGGATTTAACAACATGATTATGTAAATGTGTAGCTAAAATGTACATATTTAGGCCTCCTTTATACGCATCTTTTCACAACAGCATGTAGCCTATCATGAATATGTAATTGTTCTTTACAGATAGTGATCCATCCATGTTAAGACATTTAGTATGCTAAATATTTGATGACTCCCAAGATTTTAAGGGGATTCGTAACAATATTTCTTCCCTGAAGAGGCACCGAAATGAAATGAATCCTTCAAATAGGCCTACATATGACATAACAAAATTATATAAGAGCCCGTTGGTGCAGACGTTTGATGTCTTTTGCGGACTCACAACTGCAGGGATGAGGAAACCACATAAACATTGTGCAATTGTCTATTCCGCCTGATTATGCAATCGCTTGGTGGGTCATACTACAATTAACAGACTAAATGACACCAGCAAGATGGTTATCAGGGAATGTGCACGTTTGCAACCGCTAAGAGTTGTGGGACTCTGAGGTGTGTTCAAAATTACCAAACATTCGCAAATATTTTCATTTGCTTTGAGTTCACGGAAAACATGCACACACTGTCAGGGGGGATTTCTCGGGGAACAAACACGGACGCTAAACTAAGGTTTCCAGTTTAAACCGGTTTACACAAACCGTTCAGATTTAAAGTTTAAAGAAAGTGTGTTCATTTTTCTTCCTTTCGTTTTCACTGCCTTGGGGGTTTTGTGGCCACAGAGTGTGTGAGTACGATTCCACCCAACACGTACAGTACACATACAGGTGGTTACACACACATTATATTGACGCCTATGTATCTCCTAGACCCCCCCCCCCACACACACACACACACAGTGTATTCCAATACCCAGCCGAAGCACGACAATCAGGAAACCAATCTCTACTAAACTTTTCTATCCACCCTCCCCCTTCTCTCTCTCTCTCTCTATTCTCTTCCCCTGTTTTTTCTTGGCCTACTGTAGCAGATCCCCATGGCGACAGCCCCCCTGACAGACATCCAGCCACTGTCTCTCCTTTCTACAGAAGAGGGGATAAAAGCTGTTTTTTATTATTCTTTCTGTGTTACCCGCTGCAGCGACAGTCTTTCTTCTCTGGCGCCGGCATGTGGGCGATGTACTGGAAGTGTGTGCGTGCGTGCGTGCGTGCGTGCATGCGTGCGTGCGTGCGTGACAGACAGACACAGCTGACTGCCGAATAAACCCCCCCGCCCGTGTCCCAGCTGAGGCTGTGAGCGCCAAGGCTCCGTGCTGTTGCCACGGCGCCTGGGATAGGAGCGCCGCCGGTTGTGCCAGCAACAATGTTTGGCACCCAGACACGCACGCATGCACGCACACACACCAAGACACACACGCACACACACACACCAAGACACGCACTCATGCACGCACACACACGGCAACACACACACACACACAGCAACACGCGCACACACACCTACATACGCAGACATGTCTCCACGGACACGCACACACACGCGTGCACACATACGCGGGCGCACGCACACACAGACTAAGTTATGTACAAAAGAAAATGACAGGTATGTCACAATAAGATGTGTGTGTGTGTGTGTGTGTGTGTGTTTTTCCTAAAATACAAAGTTCCACTGCTCTCGTTTCCTCAAGATAATAGCATGCTGATTGGATGGCAGGCTCTTCTGGCCAGCCTGTGGTGCAATGGCTGTGCGGCCTAACAATTGAAGAGTGTACCATCAGTTTAATCTCTCTCTCTCTCTCTCTCTCTGAACTGTGTGAGGGCAATATATATTAATAATATAATAATATTATATAATATTACATTATTTTGTGTGCACAACACACACCAGTGATGGCTGCTATCCATTATTCCCACCCGTCCATTAATTGAGATCAGGTCATATTGAGATTTAATTGAGATGAGGTCAAAATCGATACAGCATAGTATCGAGATATTTCCCATGGCAATACTGTATCGATACACGGACGCTAAGTATCGATCTTTGATTTTATAAATTGCACATGAGAATTTTACTTGATGTATACATTATTTATGACATGTTTGTGTCAGTTAGTCGGCTTGACGATTATATTTTGCAGCCATACATTTATTTGAGATGAACAAACAAATGTTGACAAAGTTTTCATTTGGGGACATAATTTGAATTTGGAAAAAACGTTATAAATTGCAAAATATCGCAGAATATCACAATATGTTTAAAATCGCAATCATTTCGTATCGCAACATAAGTATCGTGATAATATCATGCCGTGGCATAAGTATCGTGATATCGTGTTGTGATAATATCGTATCGTAAGGCCTCCAGTGATTCCCACTGCCCATATTAATGTAGCAGGCAGTGGGAGGAACCTCATTCTAGACGCACCGTAAACCCGCGTCCTGACACGCCCCACAATCAAGTGCACCCCTCCCCTCCCACGAAACATCAGGTTACCTGCAGGTGATTAGAGCTCTACAGCAACACGTGTGTGTGATTGGTTAAAATAGGGACGTTTCTGACGTTGTACACACAGAAGGCCACAGAGAACCTTTCATTTTTTTCTTCAGGGCTTTTGATTTACGGTTAGCTGACGAGTTGTAATGACAATATAATGGAATTAGAAAGAGTGTGTGTGTGTGTGTGTGTGTGGGGGGGGGTGGGGGGGGGTCACTACACCTTTATAACTGATTGGAAGTGATTCAGAACATTGCCGTCAAGACAAATGTGCAGGCTGACGCGCTGGCACATGCTCCAGCAGCCATCACAAGCCGGTGAATGGAGCAAGATGGAGTGAATAGCGGGTGAATTCCTCGCGTCTCCCTAACACGGAAATGAATGAGCGTGGCGGCAAATGTGGTAAAGGGCAAGAGGAAGGGAGCAATTTGGGGACAAATTAGGCAGGAATAGCGCCCGACAGCTGCTCCCCGATAACCCAGCGACGGCGTGCCGCGCTTAAGAAATGATCAGTGACATCAGATACATTCAAGTCTTTGCAGTGAATCAGTGTTGATTAATGAGAGCGATGAATCATGCCTTTGGAACACACACACACACACACAAAATAGTCGGTCTGTAAATGGGAACACAAAAAAAGTGGGCAGACCGCACCACACAACACTATCCCAGCCTTGGAAATGAGGGACCCCTCTTTCTCCCTCTGAGGGAGCACCCTACCTAGCCTTGCAAGGCCAACCCGATCTCCCGAGCTTCAGTTTAATTTCGCCGTGAGAATCAGTCTGGAAAAGCCTCAGACTAATTTTGAATGTGTCCGAGTAGCAACTGAAGATCAGCGTCGTGTTTATAGCTGTACAGGCGTGGTCTAGTTTGCTGACGGTGAAAAAACGACCAGATGGTTCATCCAATCTGCTGCCAAGTATTGTTTGAAAGTGCCTGTCCTTTTACAAATGGCTGGAATAAACGTCCCAGATGGACGTGTGCCTAACAATACATCTGGCACGCCAGGTTAGGTTTAATGTCATCTCGCTGTCTCTCTCCTATTTACCATATTTCAGTAATTCAATCTCTCCTTTCCTCCCATCCACTCAGTACTCTCTTATTCTGTCTCGTTTATTTTCATGTGCTCATCTGACCGTTCCTCTGCGCTTTGCCTTTAATCCCGCCATTTCTCCCGTATTTACCATTCCAGCCAGCTCATCCTATCTCATCCTCTCTGTATTTATCTTCCTCCTCTTAATCTGCAGGTCTGTCTGTTTCCCCGGGGCCCTTCTCAAGCTCGCCCACGCTGTCTATTCATCGCACAGTATTTACCTTCCCTTCCCCGGTTTGACTTGATTGTGATTTGATTTTCTTCACTTCTTCCTATTACTTTTTCCCATTTCTGACTGGAAGTTTTTATACAGGTGTCACACACACACACACACACACACACACACACACACACACACACACACACACACACAGGGCCCTATCTTGCAACCGGCGTGATGCGGGAACACAAGTGTGTTTGCTAGTTTCAGACCGACGCAGTTGTCATTTTCCCGTCCAGCGCGCACGTTGTCTACATAGCATACGCCCATTTGAGCGCCTGTGGGGGTGGGGGTCTAAACATGAGGTGGTCTAGTATAGCGCATTGCTATCTTGAGGCAGTGGAACATGACGCGTGTGCGATTGACCAGCTAAAACCTGGTCTAATGTCAGCGCGAGGGGTCTTATAAATATAGTATCACAAGAACGAGTGTACACTCTGCTTGTTACACATACAGCGACGAGCAGGAGCGCACAAATATGCAAATGATTAAAAATGAATAGAGTACAATGTGAAATGTCATTATAGTGTGTACCCACAAAAACACTTTTTAGGAATCTTGCTGTTATATAGATGCTTCAACACTTTAACAAACCCCCTGGTATAATATAAACCCGCCTATGATGCAAGCGCCTGGATTTTTAAAGCAAATGGGAGATGACACTCGGATTGGTTTATCGTATGTTCCGCCCAAAATACCGCATTAATAAGAGTAAGTCCAGCCCTTTGGAACCATGCGCCAGGCACACTGACCGTTTATCTGCCGCTACAAAAGCAAAACGTGGATTTGGGCATGCCCTACATCTAAATTGCGCTCAAATAGAGAATGCACGCACACACACGACCCATAACAATATGTAAAGATGTTTTTTAGTTTACAGGAAATAACAGCTAATTAGTGATGGTATACCATTGGAAATGCAGTCTTACAGGCTGCATTTCCTCTGTGTGTGTTCCTCTTTTCTTTGTTTGAATTCCTTATTTATAGTGTGTGTGTGCGCGCGTGTGTGCGAAAGTGTGTGTGGAAGTATTTAGTTTGGTCTGAGATGCTGGTGTGCTCAGTGTAACCTACAGTACAGTAGCAGACATGATCACACATACATTTGTTAAAGGTGTAGTCAGCTATTGCAAGCTAAATGTAAGCTAATACACTGTTTGTCGAATTCACCAAATATCTCTTCGCGTTTCGCTATCTTACCGTTCTGTGAGTGTTAAACAAATCATTTGGTACTACTTAGCTCCATAACTAGGAACATAAACATAGTGATGAACACCGACATCAAAGCTGTAGTGCTACGCTGCGCTTTACAGTGCATTTCAATGTGTGGAGGCGGGGCGCTGCGGAGGGGTGTTTGATATTTTAGCAAGTGCTCTCGAGAATACCTAACCCAAGTCATGTGACATCGTTTTTGTTTGGGCTGTACCTGCGCAGTGGGTAGAGCAGGCGGCAGGTGATCAAGAAGCCACTGCTTTGAACTCCGCTAACTCCTGACCAAGGGTCGAGGTGTCCCTGATTGAGACACCTGATTCTACACTGCTCCTGGTGGCTGGATGGCGCTTTGCACGGCTTACACCACCGTGTGTGAATGGGTGAATGTGAGGCTATACTGTACAGTGCTTTGGGTGGTCCGTTTAAATGCAGTCCGTTATGCCCTCCATGTTGGAAAGGGCGTCTGTAAAGACTGTCCAGGTAAACTGAGGCCCACACCGGGTCAGAATGTCCAGCTCGATGGGGGAGAACGTCCAGCTCGATGGGGAACCAAGCCAGAGAGAGACAGGACGGGGAATATGGCCCGTTGGTTTCCTGTAAGAAACATTCTGAGTGATTACAACTGAAAGGCGAATTGGCTGTTTGCCGTCCCTTGTCTCTCTCTCCCTCCTCCTCCTCTCTCTCTTTCTTTTTTCTTTCTTTCTTTCTTTCTTTCTCTCTAGCTTCTCTTGCCAGTGCTGTTCCAGGCTGGAAGCTTCAGCATGAGTGGACGTCTATGTGAGGAAAGGCTCCCAACATCACTGGGGAAATAACCAAAGTCAGGTTGTCACTATTCACACAAGGTGAAGGGTGAATTCACGGTGTTCATCAAAGTGAACCAGCCCAGCTTCATTTGAACCCCAGCAGGGTACATGTAATGCTTGATGTATTAGAGGGTAACTTCCCCCCATCTCTGAGCCTGACCCCACCCATTGCACAACATTGAAATACGCTAAAGCGTAGTCAAGGAGCTGAGTGAGGGGAGGGGCTGTAATTCAGCGAAAAGGTATGGGATGTGGAACTGAGGTAAATGGCCTGCATCAATATAGATCTTTTCCAACCAATCGTCCAGCTGGAGAAGAGCTGTACAGTATTGTCTCACATTCACACACACATTCACACACCGATGGAGATGTCAGCCATGCAAGGCACTATCTAAAGTTTAGTATCGTTCACGTTTGCCGGGCCGGTACGTCGAATTCGGTACCAATGCAATTCGGTCGATACTCCTAAAAGTGTCAAGCTCGGTACCTAACCCTAGTGCCATCTAACCGCCGGGAGCAGTTAGGTTAGGTGTCTTGCTCAAGGACACCTTGACACTTGGTGAGGAGTTAGCTGGGTTCAAACCAGACTTCTGGATCACCTATTGCCCCGCTCTACCCACTGGACCACGGTCACCCCTGTGGAGGGGTTACTGTTTGCCTCAACACTGGCATGGACGATTTATTCGGGTTTTCTTCAGTCTTTACTAACTCCAACATGGGTCAAATTTGACCGGCGAACACTAAGCTCCGAGACGCGTCGCGCTTCAAAAGCGATTTGATAAACCCCCGATCACAGAGATATGGGCTGCCAAGTGTCACATTGATGAACAGTGAGACTCCGTGCCTTGCGCTGAAAAGTTGAATACAATATGAGGGTAATATGATTACTAGACTAATGCTAGTGCAAAGACCTTTCTGACCTGTCAACCACGCGTCAATAATAACCAATCAGATTGTTTGTGGGACTTATAGCAACCGATACCAATGGGGGCAGGTCATATAGCCAGAGTCGGAAAGGTCTATTAGAATGCTAGTGCAATGCTTGCAAGATAAATAACAATGGCGCTCAAGCTGTGGTTGGAGATAAGAAGGAGAAGGCAGTATTAATATAATGAGGGTCTTTGACAGACCCTCACCAGCAAAATGTAACTGCTCTTTTAACACATGCTTTGTAACACAGGCAGCCCTTTTTGGTAGGCACTCCAGATAGTCAAATGTAGCACTGAAAACACTGGGGGAAAAATAGTTGTTTATGTTGTAGCCCCTCTAAGATGATATTAAACATGCATGTCGTGAGAGTCACATTGTCAATATATTTAAAAAGACTTGTTGGAAACCCCAAAAATGTCGGTAGGTAATTTGAGGAAGTGATACACTTGTCAGTTTGTGCTCGCTAGGAACCCTCTCGGTTTTGATCCTTTCCCATGGAAGGAAACGTGTCAAAGTGGCCAGACATTGAATGTTGATATCCAACTTAAAATATTAATAATAATTTCTATGCAGCTGTCGCTGTAGATACAGGTAGATACATTATACTTAATAATCTTCTCTCTCTCTCTACTTCCTGACCTGTAGCAATTTCATTTGTCAACATTGAGTTCTCCTACTTTCTCCAGTCTCTCTGTCTTCATTTTATTGGCTATAGCTCAACATAGCAATGCACAGCCATCCTCTAATTCCATTCTCAGATTGTCTGATTATAATATAGTGTATAATATATTACCATAACTTTTTACCCATATTCTTTCTTTCTTGCTGTTTGTTAAATTAATAAATGGTTAAATTGCCAATATATCTTGTTTCTTCAATCATCCAATCACCCAATCCACCAAACAAGAGTCAACGGCAAAGAAAAGCTGTTTGGCATTGTCAGAGAAGATATGAGCGCAACCCACGTACTCATACTGACGCTCATCTCACAATTGTATGCTCATTAAAACCGTGACACCATTTAAAGATATTTAAATGCCAATCTTGCTAACTTTGAGCTTAAATAGGCGCCTCACACATAGAGATTCATTGTGAAGCAAAGCGTAGTAGTACAGCTTTGTTGAGACAAGCGGTGTTCACCGCTTTGTTTATATTTACGGAGCCAGGGCTGTGTAGAAGTATCGGATTATTTTTTCAACTTGCACAGGACTGTAACTTTGACAAATTGTATTAGAATACAATTAACTTGCAATAACTGACTTTTCCTTTCAAAAGTGAAATAATAATTATTAATAATAATAATTTCCAGTGGTATAAGATTTTGCCAAGAACATAGTCACAAAGAAATAATACATCTACCGAACACACATTTCTTTATTTTTTGTATTATATGTATTCATAGCAATTTTCAAAACATTGTGACAAAGTGCTGCGTACAGTCCAAATAAACAACCAAAACAACGTGCAAAAAAGAATAAATATAACCTCAAAACAATGAAACAGAGATGCAAGTGAAAAACAGATCATACATCGTGTAAATATTATCGTGTGAGATGAGGTGCCCATACCCCCCCCCTAACTTCACAGCCTCCGATCCTCCAGCAACAGTGATCTATCACCCTGAACATACAGCTTGAACATATATACAGTACACACACACACACAGGGGGACAGGCACACACAACAGCCACACAACCCCACAGACACTCACACACACAACCACACGCATACAGCCACACACGCCTTTTCTTCTTCTCTGAGGGCCTAGATCTGGAACGTTCTGCCTTTTGTCTGCCTGACACAACCTACATGAGGTTAAAGCCTGTAAGTGTGTGTGTGTGTGTGTGTGTGTGTGTGTGTGTATAGAATTGCAGCTTGGATGAACAGAATCAAGATAGTAAATGGTTGTGTGTGTGCCTCTTGATAATGTTATTGAGTTTGTATTCCTTTGCGCGTGTGTATGATGTCATAAAGTAGTTCTCTACATTAAGACAATGTGTCTCCCCTGACCACTGGGGGGGGGGGGGGGGGGCCACGGAGGAGGAGGAGAGAGAGAGAGAGAGAGAGAGAGAGAGACTTGTGCGTCAGTACCACTCTTTGTGATGCTAATGTTTAGCGCTGTGTGTTGCAGGCATTGCCTGCTTCCACACACGCGCAAATGCACAATTTCACACTTTCTGTCTCTCACACACACACACACCTGTTAACATTATGTTGATTACAGCCTATCAAATCCATCAAACGTGCGCACACACACACACACGCATGCCTGCCTGTGTGTGTGCACGTAAAAGATCGTTGGAAGTGCGTGCATTTCCCCTGAATATAAAATCTAAATAATACGTAGTACGCATACGCTTGATTCACGCACACACACTCTCACGTGTGTGTGTGTGTGTGTGTGACAGCTGTGTTACTGCGTTCCTGTCTGTCATCAGTCAAGTCCAATGCAGCGTGCACTAATTAAACTGTTGTCAAATGATTTATGAACAAAGCTGTCACCAGCTCACCCGCACGCCGAAATACACACACACACACACACACACACACACACACACAATCACAATCTGAAGGCTGATAAGTGTGTGTTTCACACAAGACAAGGGTCTCTGCTAAATAACGTCCAGCTGACGCAATTGTCCACTTAGGGGGGGACATAATGCAAACACGACAGGGTCTTTAATAACAAGCGAGGGGCTTGGCCATGCGTGGCGGGAGCCATCTCGCCGCTGTAATAACCGGCCGTACGCTGCTTTGAGGCTCCGGTCAGCACAAGTGGAGTGATCAAAGTCATTACAGTAAATCCACCACTGCCTTTTATGCCGTGCGTACTCAGCATATGGAAATGAGGAAGTATTCGTTCTATATTTAAATATGGAATTGTTAAATCTAGAAATGGGCTGGGAGTAAAGTTTTGTTCTGTGATGCTTCAATAATGCGTGGTGTGTGGAAAGACCAATGTGAACGAGGTTAGGGGTTGTTATATGTGTAATATGCTGCATCAGATCCAAAGTTAACCTGACATGCCAGGTGAATTGTTAGTCACATGTCCATCTGGGTGAGCTGTCGATTGAAGCTCTGTGTAAAAGGCGGGTACTTTCAAAAAAATACTTGGCAGTTGATTGGATTGGATTTTCGCTGTCTGCAAACCTAAACCACGCCCATATAGCTATCAATCGCTGATTGGTATTTGCAGTTGCTACTCGGACACATTCAAAATGATTTCTAGTCTTTCCAGACGGATTCTCACGGCGATGAAAAGGCAGGGCTACTTTGGATTAGCCTCGCGAGACCAAGCCCAAAGTAACCCTGCCATTTTCTTCCCCCCTGACGGGCATTTGGCTGAGAAGTTTGTTTCACATTTGAACTGTGTTCAGGAGCTTCCCGTTACATCTGTAGACTTGTGTACAACACCTTCACAACAGCTCCACTGGAACTGTGACAAAGGGGCAGGATTCATACCACCTCACTTCTTAGCTCTTGTAGCTGGGTAGCTTTGAATTGGTAGTCAAACATGCATGTAGTTTCTATTATGGTGGCTTTTTATTAGTTATTTTCACACAATTTAAATGGACACATTCTTTAGTGTTCTTTAGAGGGAGAGAGGAGACTTGCTGTAAAGGTTGCACATTTTTAAGTGCCGGTCCTCGTTGGCTGAATATGAAATTTCACACAATAGACCTAATTATGAACCGCTATGAAATGTCACTCAAAAGCTAGTTTGTTCGTATTGCAGTGGGAGTGAAATGGAAAAGGCCTGCCACCTTAAACGGCAAATAGCATTACCTTCAAAAAAGGTATGGTGGGGTGGAGATCACTGCTGGCTGGATGGATTTTAATGAGATGTCTGGTTTTGGCTGTGTAGGACTCACTCAACACTTTGTGAACTTTTAGTCAAGGAAGGCTCGCCTGTTTCCCTTCCAGTTAATCCTTCCTAGCTCACATTTAAGACGTCGTGTGTGTTGTGTGTGTATCGCTACAATTTTATTCCAATCTGTTTATGCATTGTGTTCTCATGTGTGACGTTAACGTGCCAAATATATACATTTTCTACTAAAGAGCTGAACAGAAAACTACTTGACAACCTGTAAATACATGTACATGCACCTGGTTGTATAAAGCACTTAGAAAAATGTCTTATTTTTATTTTTTATGAATTAAAATAACAATACATCGTAGACATTGATAATGTTGTATATCGACTATTGTCTGAAAACGGCAGATATCTAATTAGGGATGAACAGATAGCTGTAACGACCGTGGCGGAGTCCGTATTCCCAGCGCCGCAGATCCGCACAGCTGTCAGAAATCAATGTTGACAGCTGCGCTGATGTGGGGCTGGGATTTATTTTTGCTCTTTTGTGGGATATTGTTCATATGTTTTCTGTTTGCTTCGTTGTTGTACACACGAACTGTTAAGAGCTTGGTGTTTTCATTGTTCTGTTGACTTTGTATTCTGTTTTAATAAACGCCCAGCATTGGCTGGTCTGTTTGCGCTCGCCTAACACCTCGCGTCGTGACAATAGATCGTCAGGACATTGGAATTGGACGATTTCCACTGAAAATACGAGATCGGTGGTACTCCGATTTTCCTTTCTAATGGCCAAAACTGAAAACTGTTCTTTGTCGTCATGGAAATGGCTGTCAAGTCATCATTAATTTAACCTTTTTCTTGATTTCATGCATGTAGCTGGATTCAAAATGCATCTTCGATTCATGATTTATTCATATAAACAGTATATAAAGTATGAAATCGGTATCGTATCGTTCGATTTTACGGACTGAAAATCGGTATCAGTCAACAAAACAGATCAGTGCATCACCCTTTCACTATAATGTATACCTATGCTCATCAAGCCTCCGGATGGGGGATGGAGGGGGGGAGGGGGGGTGTATCATGTGGTGGTCCCCCACTGGCGTTTCAGCTGGCACAGGCGCGCTTGCTTTCTACCAGAGAACCGCCCGTTGGGGCGGAAAATTAATTGTACCCGGAGAAAACCACCTGAGATAACACCGTGCCTTGTCAAGCTACCAGCCGACTGTTGAGACACGCACACATGCGCACACACGCACGCAAACACACACACACAGACGCGCACGCACACACACACACACACAATAGCCAGGGGACTGTGACAGGCCAAAAACAAGTGCCATTCATCCCGGACTGTGACAGCACACACACACACACACATGCAATGAAGAAGGGCATTGTGGGAGATTATGTTACGGAGGAAAGGTGAGAAGGTGATGGGGGTGGGGCGGTGGGGGGGGTGTAAAGGATAGAGACTATAAATAGAATCCTTCTTTCTTTATTCCTCCCTTCCACCCTTAAGCGCGCACACACACACACACACACACACACGCACCTGCACAGACGTGCATGGCAGGAAATTGCCCAATAGCATACCATCCTCATTCCCCTACTGCCCCCCCCCCCCCTACATTCCTGTGTTCACCCCTGGGGGGGGTTTGCATTGCCTTTGTGTCTAAATGAGAACGGTGGGAGTGTAATGATATTTATAATGAAGGCCTTGTTTCTGCTGCCAGAGTGTAACCATGGCTACACAATGTGATTCCATAGGGGGATCGCCCTCGCTCTACAAACTGTCTCTCTCTGGGTCTATCTATCACCACCACCCCTTCCCCCCCCAAAATAAAACCCAAAAAAGAGAGAGAACTCATTACTGTGGTAGAGCCTTTTTTTTTCTCCACTAGGAAAAAATCTTTAGTCTTCTAGATCCCTTGACCTTTTCTACCCGCACGCTAATTATTCCGATTTAATGGAATCTGTTTCTGGATTATAGCATGATCCTTCTCCTGGTGGTGTTGCCGCAGAGAACAAACATGATTATGAATCATGGGCCCTTTTTATAAGCTAGCTAGCGCAACCATCTGCCAAGACGGTAACCAGAAAGCCATGCACAGTTGCCTGCAGGCAGCTGAACAATAGTTGAGACTGACATCGCCTTTAATAATTCGATTCGCCTGGGAACCAAACCTTCCTGTAGAGGTTTATGCTGGTGCCTCACCCAAACGGAAAGATTGGTAATCAGTTAAAGGTAATGTAAGAAGATTGGTAGTGTGTAACCATTGCTTGTTGCCTTAATCAGTTAAAGGCAATGTAAGCTAATACATTTGACGTCAAATTCACCAAACATCTCCTTGCTGTCCGCTATCTTCCTGTTGGTTTTCTGTGTACGCTGAAATATTTGATCCGGTACTTCTACACAGCCGTGTATAGGAACACAAAGTGGTGCAGACCGCACACAATATCCGATGCGTTCGCAGTGTGTTTACAATGTGTGGGGCGGAGCTTCTGATGGAGCAATGTTTTGTTTTGAGTTTGCATTGCTGTACTCGAGAATGACTTCCACTACCTTTTGTACGCATTGCATTTAATTGAAATGTCACATTATTGTGTCAGAAAATTCTGTGTTAGCCATTTTCTAGTCTAGTTAGTGCTGTAGCTTCTTTCAGTCAGTTTCCAGACCGTAGTCACCAAGTTGGTTTTCCACATGACTGATGGATGGCTACTGTGTTATTCAATCTACACCGTGGATTTTGTGTGGCCCCCTCGTTTACATGTGAATCACAAACATAGGTCCTCATCCTGAACGGCGTAAGCTTCATTCCCTGACGATGGCATTTGTGTTATCTTAATAAGCTGAATGTGACATGAGCCGTGACCGTCGATAATTGGCGTCTGATTCTGGTTGGTAGACTACCTTCACCAAGGACTCATTAGCTGAGAATGCTGCCTGCAGGCATTTCAGATCCTTCACCAACGTTAAAAGAGCAGCAAAATGCGAAAAGCTCCTTTCTCAGGAATGAATGGAACAACGTCTGTTCACAGATGCCCCTGCATTCTCGACAGTATTCAGCAAAGTCATGAATCTCACTCTGTACGCACGGTACGCACACATGCTGGGAAGCAAACAAACGGAAGAAAAACCCCCCCGTTAAACTCAGCCAAGAGAGGAAAACAGCAGGTCTCTCTCTCGCCAACAGAGAAGACATAATGAGAAAAAAGAAACCCTGCCAATGACGTAGAGAGGGGTGCAGCTATATCACGTCTGTCTACTCGGGCTCCTAGGAGGGATTTTCTAAAAACATTTTAATATCCTCTTTTAAGCAAGGTCTTGCAATCTGGGCTTGAAAAATGTCGCCCGACTGCTGCTGTAGACCCTGAGGCAATTCTCTGCTGGCACTCGAGTGCTTTAACAAATGACAAACCCCAGACCGCCCCAGAGTGTCAGGGGACGGTATATTAAAAAACGGGGGGTGCTGTGCGAGAGGTGTGCTCTGTCAGTGTGCGTGCTTCACATCTCGTACCCGAGCCATTCATCCGTTGTGAGAGACACTGTATGGCTGTGCTGCGTGTCGCCAGGTAACAGAACGACATTATTTGTGTATGTGTGCCGCAACACTTGCGATGTCTGACAGCATCTTTAGAATGATCCCTTAATTATCTCCTAAAAATAAGCTTTAGTTTATGGCTTTGACTATCTTTCACATTCCGTATTCAGTGTTTCCACCTTGGTCCCCGGTTGTTTACGTTTTAATTTTTATAGCCTAATTGTTATTTTAGAAACAGATAGTATCAATGGAAACAGTGGCCAACAGTCTATCTGCATGCCTGTCTGTCTGCATGCTTGTCTGCAAGACTCTGCATGCCTGTCTGCAGTGACAAAACCTGCTCAGGAAATTTGGGAGGGCAATTGTTTTGGTGACCCATTCAATAGCCTAGGTAAATTAAAGGTATACAAATCATTCTAGAGAAAGCTCGTCGATCAAAACAAAATAACCTCTTGCTTCCGTCAGAAGCTCTGCCACACACTGAACACATTACAAAGGCTAGGATATTGTGTGGTGCGGTCTGCACCACTTTGTTAGTGTTACTATTTACAGAGGCAGGGCTGTGTGTAGGCTACAGACATCAGATCACTTACTATAGCTTTATGCCAACTAGCTATTGGCACATTGCATTGTAGCCTTACATTTCTTGTTACCTCACTGGTGCCATACCACTAGCCTACCCCTAGATGGCAACATATAGGCTAAACAAGCAGAGATGTCTGCTTTACAGTGTATTTAATCAAATAAATATGAAATAAGGGGGGCTACAAAACGCACTAGATTGATAATCTGATTCAGTTGTCGTGTTATTTTAGGTGCAGCAAAATACTCTGGCCCAATCTCTCTTACAGTAGTAGACTACCTTGGGTCAAGTGAATGCAAAACATTGACGTTTGGGACAATTCCATACACACTAAACAATCCTACCTATTAATATTATTATTTTGATATTACTTGCTTTGCACGTCATGCAGACATAACGGATGAGACAATCCATAATGTGTGGCAACCAACCATTCTAGGTTACGTTGCGTTGACAAGGCACGTCACTGACAGATACCAACGAACGTTTTGTATTAGGAAAACATGTTAGTGCAAGCACTCCTGGAAGCCATGGAGAATGCATTGAAGAGCCTGCATTTTTGATGAAAAGATTAACGTGGAACGTCTGAGAGTGGTCAGGACGATTTTCAGCCATTTTGAAATCGGCCAAAAAGGGTCTGGAGCTGGCTATACGTACTCCACGGAACATTGAACGCTGATTGGATTAAGATGTTTAGAGGCAGGACAGTCAGCTACCGTAGCGTACACTAGTAGTTTGAAGTTCCCTACTCTCTCTTTCTCCCTTTTGACAGTGCGTCACCCAATCGCCCCGAGGAACAAACCGTCCCTGCCTGTCTGTCTGCATGTCTGTCTGCTTGTCTGCCCGCCTGTATGTGTGTGTGTGGTGTCACTGCCACTCACAGAACACATGGCACACAGCACTTCCAAGAGAGAGGGAGAGAGAGACAGTAAATAATGTCGTTCCTCCTGAAAAAATAATGCCACCATGACTGTCCATCCATCTTTGAATTAAATGGCATGGTCTAATTTAACCCGAGGTCTGACTAAAGATTTAAACATAATTAGACAATCACACTTGTCATCACCATCCACCATCCTTTTCCTACTAAAATAAATAGCAAGCTTTGCCTGGACAAACAGGAAGCTAACCCTAGAGATGAAAGGGCGAGGGGGAGGGGGGGAGAGAGGGGGGGGGGGGGAGAGAGAGAGGATGAGGAGGCTCTTGGGACCCGCAGGAGCAAATTCTTTTTCAATCGGAGTATTTAAGGCTCCATGGACTATTAATGACCTATCTCTGAGGAACACCACCTTCCTCTCTCTCTCTCTCTCTCTCTCCCTCCCTCTCTCTCCCCCTTTTATCTCTCTTCCTCTTGGTCTTTATTGATCTCTCTCTCTCCCATCTCTCTTTCTCTCTCAAATTCAAATGGTGCTTTATTGGCATGACAAGTGTACAGTTACTTATATTGCCGATGCAGTGACAGAAAGAAAAAGTCTAATTAAACTAGAACAGTACCAACATTTACAGCATACAGTGTGTTCTTAGACGACACCTCATGCAGTCTCTAAACAATACAGATGATTATGATGTGTATATTTCCCTCTGTCTGTGGCAGGCCGCTACATAAATGTTAGGCTAGTCTACCGGTACAACACTCTTCATTTCCCCCCAACTATAATTGGTGTTTGGCGTCATCTGAATATAGAATCCATGGATCTGAAGATTGTCTCTGTTAGAGTCGCATATAGTTTACACTTTGCTAGGAAATGCAGTTCTGTTTTCAAGTTCATTTAGATTGGGGGCCCTATTTTAACGATCTAAGAAGCGCAAGACCCAAACTGCATTTCGGGCGTGTCCAAATCCACTTCTGCTATTTTAACGGTGGATACACGGTCAGTGCGAATGCTTCATAAGGGTTGTACTTACTCTCTTCATTATTCATGGGTGTGTTTTGGGCGTAACATACGATAAACGATAAACGAGTGTCATCTCCCATTCTCTTAAAAGCCCAGGCATGCTTGCACCATGGGCGTATTGCCATTATACCGGCAGGTTTGTGAAAGAGTGCGAGCAGACCATCTAGGCAACAGTGAGATTCCACCAAGATCCATAAAAAAAGTTTATATAGGGTACACGCTAATATTTAACGTTGTACTTTTTAATTCATTGTTTGATCCTTTGCATGTGTAATCACTCCTGCTCGTCTCTGTATGTGTAACAAGCAAGAGTGTACGCACGTCGTCATAGGCGATACTATCTTGATAGCGTGCCGCACCAGGTTTTTGCTAGTCAGTCGCGAAATCACTTTCTGCTGCCTCAAGATAGCAATGCTCCAGCAATGCACGCCAAAACCACACCTCATGTTTACACATGACGGGGGCTCAGTTGAGCTATTTAGACAACCTGGGCGCTGGATGGAAAGTGACAACTGCGTTGATATGAAACTAGCAAAGACTCTTGCATTACCGTTTCGCACCGGGTGCAAGATAGGGCCCCAGTCTTCTTTGTGCAGCCATGTTTTCTTGTGTCTGTCTGTCTCCATAGCTACTGTGGGCTATGGTCACTGAATATGTATTCAGATAGTATTTGTCTTTGACTTTAACAAGTAAACAACAACAATATTGGGCGAATTTGTATTCTTTTTTAAAAGCGTTGGTAGGATAGGAGTTTGTTTATCTGTAATGATTGTTTGATTTTAACAGAGGCCTTTGTCCCAAGCGTCATAATCACTTTTAAATAGCGGGCCCCAAACCTCATTACCATACATTGTGATTGGTTTTATAGTTTAAGCAAATATTTTTAACCATAGATATTTGGAGGAGGGGGGAGGGGGGGGGGGGGGAAGAGGTGGAACTGACTCTCTCTCTCTTGCTCTTCCATCTCTCTCTCTCTCTCTCTCTCTCTCTCTCTCTCACCCATCCAATGAACTGAGGAAGGGTTTGACAGGGCTGTGTCTAGGAAGAAGTATGTGCATTGTGAGCCTGGGAGCGTATGAAGACGATGTCACAATATTCATTACAGAACAGAAGAATCTTCAAACACTTGCCAGTAGTCTAACCATATGAGAAAGCATCATCAGCCCAGTGTAAATGTGTCTAAATGTGAAGGATATGCTACAGGTCAGTGGTTAAATAGAGACCATCCATAATTACCAGCAGGGGTAGAATGGAGTAGAGAAGGCTTAAGTGCTTGGGGGTTTTCTTAGGAAGCAGGGGCTTTCAGAAGAAGAATTGGGAGGGAATAGTGGAAAAGGTATGTGCTCGACTGTCTCGGTGGACATGGGTCCAGCCACAGTTGTCCTACAGGGGGAGAGTTTTGGTGGTGAATAATCTGGCAGCCTCGATGCTCCGGCACCGGTTTACCGTGCTAGACCCTCCGGATGAGCTCCTAAGAGACTTTCATAGAAATTCATAGACTTCTTCTTAGGTGGATACCACTGGATAAGACCAGCTGTGCTCTATTTAACAATATTGGAGGGTGGTGATGGACTGATCCACCTTCGCAGCCGCATCATGAGTTTTCGGCTCCAAAACAGCACAGCGTTTTCTCTGTAAATCAGATTGAGCCTGGACTGATACAGCATGTCTGCCAGTAGGCATCATGCGGTATGAAACATTTTTTTTATCAAACTAGAGGAGGTCAAATTAAAAGGAACTACTCCTTTTTATCCATCTGTTTTAAATGCGTGGACTTAAGTCCTTAAAGCAAAAAGGTACATTTCTAAAAGGATCGGGGATGTGCGGAAAGAGCCTCTATTCCACAACCCGCTAATACAAGTCAGAGGTTTGAACACAGACAGCGTAAAGAGGACTTTTATAGGAGCTGGACTCACTAAGCTGGCGGATTTGAGATGCGATGGACCCTGGAAACCTGCCACCGCTTTGATTCAGGAAACGGATTGTAATTCACTTCAAATTATGGAGAAACTACTGGTGGAGGTGGTGGGCTCACTCCCAGGGCTCTTCAGAGAGTCATTGGGGAAGGAGGATGGCGCTACCCAGCCAGAGAGACCTTTTCTTCCATAATTGACCAGCTCAGCTGCAACTGGAGAATATGAAGAAGCTCTTCTGCCTTTCACAATGCCGAAACTCACATCTTTTGAAGAAACCTAAAAAAAGCCATTCAGGTAAAAGTTGTAACTCTCGTGCCATGGTGACGAGGTGGTCAGGTGTGTTCAGGCCAGGCTCTTCCCCAGAGGTAGCTGGAGGTCCCTGTACAAGATCCCCATTGAGAAACGCGTGTCGGATCTGCAGTGGAGAATTGTACATGGGGCCGTGGCTACTAACAGACATGTAGCACGTATCAATGCCATGGTAGCCAGCAGTTGTCCTTTTTGTAGCGCTGAGGAAACATTAGAACACCTGTGGTTAAGATGTCCCAGGCTCTCTGGAACGAGGGTTTCATTACGAAAATGGTTCTGCAGGTTTGGGGAAGTGTTGGAGGAGGGTGTTTTTATTTTTGGGCCTAAGTATTGTGCTGCCCAGCGTGCCAAAGTAAGCCTGATCAATGACCTGATTGGCCAGGTAAAAATGAGTTTATAGCTGACAAGGAAAACCACAATGAAGGGTGTGTAGATCCTGAAGAGATAGCGAAAGGCCTGGTGAAAGCGCCTTTCAGGATTTAGTTTTCCTATTATAAAATGGTATCGAAACTCTAAAATGGGAGGGAATTAAAAAAAGGGGGGGATTATTATAATTGTTTTGGTAAATTTCAGTGTTTTAAGCTTTTTGATGTAAGGCGATAATTTTGCCAACAAAGGCTTGGTTGATGGTCTCTCTCTTCCATCCTTCTCTCTCTCTCCATCTCTCTCTCTCTCTGCCATGGCCATTGTCCATTCGGTGTTTCTCACCTCTCTCCTCTTTGTCCTTTGCTCTTTTCACTGCCTATTCTTTCCATCTGTAAACTGGCCCTCCATCTTGCACCTCGCCCCTACATCCCATTCTCCTTGTCCCTCCCCCTTATTCTCCTCATTCTCCTTGTCCCTCCCCCTTATTCTCCTCATTCTCCTTGTCCCTCCCCCTTATTCTCCCCCATTCCCCTCTGTCTGGCCATACTATGCAAATAGAAATTAAAAGTAATGTGACAACAAGGTGACCATTTCCCCTACTACACCTCCTTTGCCAGGCTAAGAGTATAAACCTCCTTTGCCAGGCTAAAAGTATAAACCTCCTTTGCCAGGCTAAAAGTATAAACCTCCTTTGCCAGGCTAAGAGTATAAACCTCCTTTGCCAGGCTAAGAGTATAAACCTCCTTTTGCCAGGCTAAGAGTATACACCTTCTTTGCCAGGCCAAATAAGAAATATATAGATAGAATTGATAAAGGCTAAAATAATAAATATAAAATAACATAAATGTGTCCATCTCACATAGACCGCGATACAATTATAGAGACAGTGCCACTCCATAGGGTTTGAATGGAGAGCAGTGTAGATGGTCTGTTAAGGATATTTCCTGTTGAATTTGACAATTTTCACATTGTCATTTATATTGTTACTGCAAAGAAATACCATGCTTTGTGTGTGTGTGTGTGTTTGTATATACTGTGTATCTACGTTTTATTTATATATATATATGTTTACTGTATATTATACTGTTAGTCTACAACTCATCCATATTTCTGGAAACACTTGAATGAAGATGAATATTCAGGTTATGGCCATTATCAAATTAGAGCTGTTCTAAATAATAAAACACGTTTAGACATATCCATTAATGGCCTATGCTGTGGTGATCTTAAACATGTCATTAACAAAGACGGTGTTTTCAGTGAATATCATCCAGTTTGGGTGCAGATGTCACGTCTCCTGCTCAGATAATGAAGGGCAAAGTGTTGATAGTCTGTGGGTGGAGATGGATGAATATATCTCCTGCTTTTGTTGCAAGGCAAGTGATTGTGGGAAATTAAGAACGCAAAACCCTCAGGCGGTAATTTTGCAAATGCCTTCGAACTGAAATCTGCTATGTGTGTACTGCAAATCATCTTGATAGAAAAATTAAGTCTTTTTTTATGCGTCTCGCCGATACTTGTTGATTTTTATTTTAAAAACACACGTACAAAGAAAGCTGTACACTTATGAGTTAAATTTCAGCCTCAGTGGTTGACTGCTTTACCAACATTTTGCTCGAGTTTTCCTAGTGTTCCTTCTCTATTAGTTTAAAGTTGCAGTCAGGGATAATGCTGGATGAAGCTTGTTGATATTTGAACTTGATCAAAATGAAAACACCTCTCCCTTCAATGCCATAGGCTGCTTCCTCAGAAGCTCCGCCTTCTTTAATGCCATAGTCTGCTCCCTCAGAAGCTCCGCCTTCTTCAATGCCACAGGCTGCTCCCTCAGAAGCTCCGCCTTCTTCAATGCCATAGGCTGCTCCCTCAGAAGCTTCGCCTTCTTCAATGCCATAGGCTGCTCCCTCAGAAGCTCCTCCCCCTTCAATTCCATAGGCTGCTCCCTCAAAAGCGCACCCCCACCTTGCCAAGGTGGGGATAATGTCGTGTGTCTCTGTGCACCATGTTGTTTACCCATCTACAGAGCCTGGGCTGTGTTTAAACACCACGTGCACTCGCAGAACGTGCACACGCAGGACGGGCATCTACCGGCCCGTGACGGCATGCTCTCTGAATTTGACAAAATGTGTATTAGCTTACAATCGCTGACTCCTTCCTTCATCGTTCAATGGACAAAGTTGAACTTGTTTCTGAACTTCTTTGAAAAAAGACCCCCCCCCTTCCCCCCTCCCCCGAACGAGGGGTTTGATTTGTGGTCCACGGTGGGCGAGGGCAGCGGTGAAATGATCCAGTAGACTGCTTTGCTGCCTGCTGCTAAGGTCAGGGCAGAAGCAGGTCAGAAGTATTGACGGTGGCCTGCAGCCTCACTGGAGCCCCGGCAACCAGACGTTACTTCAAAGTAAAAAGACATCGGCTAGAAGAAGAAGCACTGGGATTATCTTTCTTAACACGTATGCGTGTGTACCGAAGGAAACAAACACACACTACAGATGATTTACTCGCGTGACGAATCGGTGAAACGTGGCCAATTTGGAGGTGACGGTCCCAGTGTGCCACTCTGTCTCTGATTTCAATGGCAATGTACTCTATGTCATGTTTAAGGGCTTAGAGCTCTCTGCTGTCTGGCCGTCCTGCCAGCGGAACTGAACAATTGAAAACGCTGTACCAATCGAATCGTGTAGCGTGTCATGCTTCATGTAATTAGAATGGCGTTTATTGTACGAGGGCATTTGCATTTAGAAGGAATTTAACTCGGGCTTGCTACTGAAACTGACTTGGTACTGGACAAAACTACTGTTTATTTCAATGGAGAATAACACACCAAAATATGGCAAGCAGGGAATTCCTGCAGCACACAAGCACACACACACACGCGCTCACATGCAAGCGTGCACGCACACACACACACACATACATATATATGTATATACATACATACGCACCCACACTCACATGCTCGCATACTAAAACGCACACAGTATACACACGCGCACATGCACGCATACACACACACACATTTATATAGCTAACACACTAACACTCACTCACATACAAGCACGAACACACACACAGTATATACGTGCGCACACACGTTTATATATATATATGTGTGTGTGTGTTTGTATACACACACACACACACACAGGCAAACTGGATACCTTCATGCCTTTGGACAGGCATCTCAGCTGGGAGGAAGGGTGTGGAGGACGTCCAACATTAAAGGCAGCGCTAGTCATCCTCGCTTGCTAACCTCAAATCAAAACAAACTCCCTAAGAAGCGTGTTAGTGTTGTTAAAAAGTGTATTAGCCTATAATTAGCTTGCAATAGCCTACTGCACCTGTAGTGAACATCTACCACGGAGCGTGCCTTGCTCATGGACACCATCTTGGTCGGCGGCGTAACTGGCAAATGAAGCAGCTCTTACCTTGATGTTTGTTCCCCGTGCTATCTTACCGGCTTTTCTTATTATGTGTGTGTCCTCTACCCCCCACTCTCTCTCTCTCTCTCTCTCTCTCTCTCTCTCTCTCTCTCTGTCTCTGTCTCTTTATCCCTCCCCTCTTTCTCTCTTTCTCTCTCTCTCTTTGTTTCCGTTAGCTGGCGCTCCACGTTAGCGGACAAGCTCTGTGTTTTCCTCCTCCTGTCTCCCCCCAAAACACACACACACACACATACACACACACACACACACACACACACACACACACACCTATGCCTGCAATTTGCTGTGGAGGATACGTGCAGGTTGGAGTGGCATATTTTTCTAGCCCCTGCAGAGAGAGAGGGAGAGAGGGAGAGAGGGAGAGAGAGAGAGAGAGAGAATGGGCAGGTGGTGTTCCTTACAAAAAGAAACCCACATGAAATTACAATTTGATTCCGTGTGGTTTCGTAAAGGAATAAACAGCCTCCGTTAAAAAGGCTCTTACCCGACATGCAATTGAGTCATTAAACGGTGTAACACAAAAAAGGTGCAGACAAATTGCTGGCCTTTCATGAGAGCAGTTGGTGTGCATTAATATATGCTATTTAAGAAACAATGGCTTTTCTTTAGAAGTATGTTGTGCAGTGAGGACAGCGCATGTTTATTACGTTGAAATCTGTTGTTAATTACATCAAATTACATTTAAATGGGTTTGTAAATTTACTTTGGGTGAATAGAATGGAACATGTTATTGGAGTTGAAAAACAAACAGTTTGAGTTGTCTGATTGTACATTGTCATCATGGATGGCGAACACAAACATATCTATTCATTCATTTTTGGCTCCAAACTTTTTTCCGCTGTGATAATCATGACCTGAGGAGAGAACCAGAGAGAGAATGCAAGAAATGCTAATGTTCCAGGATCTAACAATGAGGAGATAACATGGCCACGAAAATACCTTTTTTATAACATGTATGTGTTAATACTTCGGGTTAAAGTTCCTTTAGCCTACATTTTAGGACCAACTCACATGTGCTTATACAACACTGTATGTATTTATCAGTTCTTAGACAGAATTTATCGTACCTTCTTTACCTACCTTCCGCTGTAATAACGGTACTGAAACGGCACTTGTCTATAACGGCGTCAACATCAGAGTGCTCATGTTATACAGTTATATTTTTGACGTTTGCCTGTTCTGTTTATGAAATTATGGGAATTCAGTAGTGGCAGTTGGCAGCGTGAACAAACAATGTTCACTATACGAGGAGATGTTTGCTGTAGAGTGTGTGCAAATTACCTACCCTCAATGGGCGCTTGCTTATGTCTGTGATGACGTCTGACTAATTAACCCGACTGTAAAGTTCTATTTATTCTACCGAGGAAACGGCCTGTGACTACTTACTTTGTACGTTTTAGGCAATGTGATTGTTTCTTTGTGACATCTGAGTTGAAACGGGAGATGAGTTCATCGCTAATCAATGTCTCACTCTTAACGCAGACGTGTGTCTCTCCCCCTTGTGTTCACTGGACTGCTGTTTCTACATTCCACTGCGTTAGCGCGGTGCATTGGTTCGGCAAAACTCTTGTTATAGAAAGAGCACTGAGCAAATAATTATTGTTATTACAACGCAGGGCGGGGGGGAAGGGGGGAAGAGTGCTGAGGTTGCTGACAGAAGAGCAGGAACTTAGCCCCAAGCTGTGAACATGAGGCGGAGATCTCTGGCATTCCACTGACGGCAGGCCAGTCACACGACAGTGGGATAGATGAGGTTAGCTGCTACAATACTGTGTGTGCCGTGTTGGATCTATCGTAAATGGACTGCAATATAGCGATATTCCCAACGTTTCCATTTGAAATATGGTTGTAGAGCCCCTTGAGACTGTAATGTGATTAAAGGTACAGTCATCTATTGCAAGCTAATTGTACGCTAATACACTTTTTGTCAAATTCAACACACATCTTCTCGCATTTCGCTAGCTTACTGTTCTCTGACTGACCCTGCCTTTAAGGGCTATATAAATAAACTTGACCTTCTGGCCACTTAAAGCGCTGTACAGTACAGCCTCACATTCACCTATTCACACACACATTCACACACCGATGGCGGTGGGAGCTTCAGTTGATTTCACAGCAAGAATCGGTCTGGAAAGCCTAGAGATCATTGCGATTGTGTCCAAGTAGCAACTGAACCCATCATCAGCGTCGTATGGATAGCTATACGGGCGTGTCCTGCGTGGTTTAGGTTTGCCGACAGAGAAAACGACCAGACGCTTCATCCAATCCAACCCTTTTCAAATGGATGGCTTCTCAGATGGACTTTTGACTAACTGGCATGTCAGGTTAGGTGTCAGCCACGCAAGGAGCCACCTGACCACCAGGGGCAGTATAGGGTTAGGTGTCTTGCTCAGGGACACCTCGGCACTCTGATGAGTAAGCAGGGTTTGAACCAGCGACTTCTGGATCACCCATCGCCCCCACCCCCCACCCATCGCCCCCACCCCCCCACCCACTGCCACCTTATCTCAGCCCTGCAGGACTGCTCTGGACGGTCTGTGGACAGGGCCACATAATGACCCGCTTGGGCGCTGCAATAAGGGAAAGGGAGAGAGATAGGTTGATCTGTTCTATAACATGCTTCCTCTGTTGTGTTACTGCCTGTCTAGCAAAAGAGCAAATGGAGAAAGTAAACGAGAAAGGTGGAAAATAAATATAGACAAACTACGGTATCTTAGTGTTAAAGGTGCGCTATACATTTTAACATTAGCATAGCAGCACACATATTATTTATGTGTGAAGATATGGTGGAGAAATGGTGTCTTGAGCAGAGAATGACCACGATACTCCCTCTGTGTGTGGCTGTAAGATACGCGCTCCTCTGCTCCATAGATGGGGCAGCTACACATGCATGATACTGTAGCTTATGTGTGTGTGTGTGTTTGTGTGGCCCACACAAACTGAGTTTATGTCGGAGATGGCTTAGCTTTGCTTTCCTGTATTTAGCCTCTGTGTTCTCTCGTGTGCATCAGTTCGTCGCCATACGTTTAGTTATGAGAGTACCTGTGTTTTTATTTATCATTCCCTTGGAACTTACTCTGTTGTGCGTTTGGGTCCTTCCCGCTCCAGACCGTGACAATATCAGCCTGACAACTTGGTGACCAGTCCTCTACTCTAAATAATCATCCTAGATACTGACATCCATACGGAATTGGGTTCAGTAAATCCCGTTCGTTGCATCCAACTCCTGCCATATAAATATACACATTTTCAGGCACTATAGGAAAAATAATGTAGTTGCAGCCAAGTGTGACTTGGGGGATTCCCCCCCCCCCCCCTTTCCCAAGTCAATGAGGGTTGTCATTCAGGTCCGCCCAATGGAACAACAAAGCCATGCTCTTTTTCACAGAGCCCCTCTTCTTCACGGCCAGCAGCTTGCATCTGAAGCCTGTTTGAAGCGGCGCGCCCGTTGCCTTAAAGTTGAAACCATTTAAAGACGCCAAGCTCTCCTCGAGGAGAGGAGCAAAAGGAAGCTTGCGCTGTACAGTACCTTACGCTACTTGTTAATTTATCGCCGTCCTCAACTGAAACAACTTCCTCACCTGTGCTTGTTTGTGCGAACAAATAAATCAATTAATAATCTCTTCTTTGATACGCTCTTAGAATATGGGCACTTGTTGCTACTGCCCTCAGGCTTCTAGCAAATATTTAGTTAGCCCAAATGACATGCCGCGTTTTTGTAACAGAATGTCTGTTGCCTAATGGCCTACAGTATGACCGATTCTGCCTTTGACAAATGTGCTGATTATTAAGTCGCTTTCAATAAGAGGGTATGCCAAATGCTGTACACGTAAATGTAAGCTAACACAGCAAATTTTCTTAATTGGGCATTGGGTACTGATGATCCCACCTCTGTGAGCCCAAGGCTATTGTGTTATGTAGTGACCTTCTGGTCCAGACACAGTTCAGGCATTTTAGTAGTCTCTCCACTCTAGCTAGGGGCAGTTACACTCTGTCAGTAACCTTGAGGTTCATTTGCATGGACTTGGATTAAAGAGGGTCTTCAGGCGACCTCTCACACCATTAATATTTCAAACCGTGCCTTAAAGTGCTCCTTGCATCTCTGGTAAACCAGGTTTTTTTTCTTTTTTTTTTTTTAGCTCGCTGGCAGGTGTTTTGTGTGCAAAAGCATTAAAGTTGCTTTTGTTGCTGAACCTGAGAAATGTGAGCTGCACTTTACACAAATAAGTGTTCTCCCCCCTTTATGGTCTCACCAACTAACTAATAATAATAATTTGCATGCTTGCTTCACTATATATTGTTTGTTTTTTCAGAAAGATTGCTTATAACTTGGTGTAAGGAAAGTAATCGACTTCAAATTATTTCATTCTCGTGGCGAAGTCAAACTGAAACTTGCGAGATTAGGATGGTCTCCCGTACATCAATGATGGTACAATAATAGTAGTCTGTGTAAACACAGCTATTTATGCATTATGTAAAGTGGGGTCATGTGACGGCTCCTGGAGTCGGAACTATGACACACAGGATCTCACTCGGGCTCCTGTAAGCTACCAGCCAGTCTGCAGTGTTGCATTGTGGGAAAACACCGTGGGATCATTTCCTGGAGTTAGCTTAATACACTCGAGCAAATATTCATACTTTTTCTTTCACCGTGGGTGGTTATTCATCGGGGGTTGACTTTGAAGGTGAATAAATAATGGCTGTTGATCGTAGCGGGGTGTAAAGGGACCATCCAATGATTTTAACTGGACGGGAAATCGTTGACGCAGAACACACTGAGGTGCCACGGGGTGGTCTTTAAATGTTTAAACTGCCCTCCGTAGAACCTGATGCGTAATGAAACTCCCAACCCAGGGGCTGGTTTCCTGGACGGGGATTACAGAGCTGTTTCAATGGATATGTGCATTGACATTCACTTAATGCATCTCTGGGGAATCCAGCCTTAAAACAACAGATGAGGTAGATAAACCCAGACATTTGATACAGATAACGTATTCCGTATCGCTCAGAGTCAATGTAATTTGAGTTTTAAGGTGAAGAATAAAGAGGAGGTATACAATAGTATAATGTTCTATATCAACCATAAATATATGACCAAAGTGTGCTGTGCCTGTCTAATATGCCTAAACGTCCTTAATGATCTCTCCACCTTCCAGTTTTATTACTGAACTTGAAAACTAAGCACACTCTGCCTTATTCTCAGTCTCTTGACTTAGTTGAAACATTTGAGGCAGTGTCAAGTGATCCATATTACCCGGAGAAAGAACCAAGGAAAAAAACGTTAAAATGCAATTAATCATAGTACGTTTTTAAACTTGGCAAGTAAACATTTTAAAGTTCAGTTTCGATTTAATTAAATTCACTGTAAGGAAAATATTAAAACAATTCTTGAATGGCTAATATTTCTTTTACAAACACACAATACATGTTTTGTTTTCAATATGGTTGCGTTGTTATTTCCATTTCCACTCCGTTTCATGCAGAATATTTTAATAATAAAACATAACACCAGAAACATTAGCCAGCCTTGTGAGTATGATGAATACATTGAGAGGAAGGGTAGTCAAGCCTCTCGTGCGGTGAGAGGGAGACGGGGGGGCTCTGAACACACATGAGAAGAGATAGAGGCGGGACATAATCCAAGTCTGCGGCTCACAAAATACCGTTTGTATTTAGTTGCCCACCGGAAACGGTGCCGGGGAAAATTCCCGAAAATGTCTCCTTCTCCTGGCACTTGCAGAGCGAGCGAGCGAGCCGGATAATCCCTTCCCCCTTATTGGTGACTTAACCTGTCTTTATGTTTGTATAAGCTCTTCCTCGTTTTCATGGCGATGCCCAGGGGGGAGGGGGTGGGAAGGGCGGGAGCAGCCGATAGGTGGGGTCTTTCTGGGCCTGCTGGACCAGGGGAGGAAGACGGTCTGTGTGCTATCTCTGTCATTAGCTTGCTGATGGCTTCTTGGCCTCACACAGTAAAAATCAAGTCACGCACATGCACACGCATACACACACACATGCACACGCATGCTCAGAGACAGAGGCTGCTATCTGGCACATTGTGTCACATTGAGTTTAAGTGTGTGTGAGTCACAATGCTTTAAATATGTGTCTGCATTACTACCAGTGAAACCGGTTGCATGACACATGCTTGCTTAACTGTGTGTCTGTGCGTGCGCGTGACTGTGTGTGTGTGTGTGTGCGCGCGTGTGCCTGTGTGTGTGTGTGTGTGTGTGCGCGTGTGTTTGTGTGCCTGTTGTTACGACCTGGCTCAAGGGCCGTAAACCAAACAAAGAAGCTAACCAAGAACACCATGTGTGGTGCCAGGAGAGTCACTCTAGTGTGCAGCAACACACCTATATATCTGGCATGACCAGGGGCCCTTAATCAGCCCAATTAGGGCCTACCTTGCCAATCCAGAACCCACTGGCCTGCCTACCAAGGCAGGGTCGTCACACTGTGTGTGTGCGCGTGTGTTTGTGTGCCTGCGTGTGTGTGTGTGTGCACGCGCGTGTGCGCCTGTGTTTGTGTGCCTGTGTGTGCACGTGCCTGTGTGTGTGTGTGTGTGCGTGCAACGACAGGAAGAGACACATGGATGACTCTCGACAAGCGACTATTTGTTTTGGAAGTGACACATGCACAGACTCTCACACACGCATTGTCTGCTGAGGCAGACGTCATCAACATGGAACGTGTGTGTGTGTGTGTGTGTGTGTGTGTGTTTAGAGCAGTTCTGTACAGGTTTATCAGACTGCACTGATTCTTCAACGTTTTTGCCATGTCTTATTTAAAAGTGCAGCCATTGAGAGATGAGATTATAGATATTTATAGATATTGATAGGTTGTAGTTATGGTTATTAGTGATATTAATATATGTAATTGACATTTGTTTGTGCTCAAATAATTTGGAGGACCTCCTGCAGTACCTCAGAGGACCCCCTAGGGGTCCCGGATCTCCTGTTGAAGACCTCTAGCTGATTACTCCTTTTGTATTTAAATATATTAATGTTTTCCAGTAGTTTATCATCTTTTTCTGTAATTGCTATCTGTTAGGTGTGCCAGTCCTGCTACTGGGAAATGACACTGCATGTGTCAAGGCTCTGCTGAGTTATCTATCATTAAATAATGAACCACTGAATAATGGTTACTGGTGGTGTTCAGTTTCCACGGTGACCAGGTGTGTGTGTGTGTGATTATAATGAAGAGGGACGGATACACAGTATGTATGTGAGGTACAGGGTCCGCCAGTACTTTAAAGTCAGCTATTGCAAGCTAATTGTAAGCTAATACACGTTTTGTCAAATTCAACCAATATCTCCTCACATTGTGTCGGTTTACCGTTCTGTGCTCACAGCCGTGGCTCCGTAAAAACAAAGTGGTGAACAACGCTCGTATCTACAAAGCTGTAGCACTACGCTTTGCTTCACAACGCATTTCTCCTTGTGAGGCGGAGGGCCGCGGAGCGATGCTGTTTTGATGTGAGCTCGAAGTTAGCCAGAATGACGTGCGGTTGGTTTAAAGACCACGCCAGTGGAGCGGCCATTCATTTAGAGACTTGTTTCTGCTGTTTATCTACATCAGAGGGGGGGTAGTGTGAGGATTACACGTGACCCTGCACTGCCACACACACACACACACACACACACACACACACACACACACTCTATGGTGAGTCGGCCACCGTGAAGAACCAACATGGAGGTGTGTAATGCGTGGCTGCCTCTTAACAGGGGATCTCATTGCTATTGGAGACCCAGTAATAATAAGAGCCCAGAGCAACACATGTTGGGGGGGCGTTGGGTAGACATGGGCACTGTGCATCACGGCCTGCAACCCCCCACCCCCACCCTCTCCCTCCTATCCTTCCATCCCTCCCTACTTATACCTCCCATTTCTCCCAACTATGCTAATGGAGGACTCTGATTTGGCTCGCAGAGAGGAGGAGGAGAAGGCAGAGAGAAGTCGACAACAGCACATTAGCAGGAGAAACTTTTCAAAGAGGAGAATAAATAGAAGCAGTTGTATATTTTGGTACTGTATTCGGTATAATAATAATCATAATAATAATAATAATAATATAGCTCCAAGCAGAGGACACCAAATGGTTTGAAATCCCTTGGGCTACTTCCCACAATCCATCTGTTGCCCACCAAAATATCTGAAGAATTCAGGATCAGGGCCCAGTCCAGGAAAAGCCCTTAACCCAGAGGTACTGTCACAGCACGTCTCGCCATGGTGTAAAAGTTATTAATACTTTTAAGTAGCTTTGACGAAGCCATCACAGTTCCTCATATGGCTCTGATTGACTACCAGTGTGGAGAGAAGATGAGATACCTGGAGAAACCCAGTAAGGTGAGGTTAGCGATCCTCATCCAATACACGTCTTGTCAAACTCAAGCGAATATCTCCTCACGGTTGGTCCGCTCGCTCTCCGATCTGTGCGCGTGCTGAAAAGGTTTGGTAACAACTTTTTAGTCATGTAAACATTAGTTTGAGTTTAAAACATAATGTTTTTTAGCCACATTGTACAAAGCATAATGTCCAATGTTCTCTGTAGATGATGGTGTTCAGTAGATTCAGTACAATACTGTTGTGTTGACAAACAGGCCAAACTGAAACTTCTGGCAGTTGAGTGGCAGTTGAGCCGTGGTGTGTGTGTGTGTGTGTGTGTGTGTGCGTGCGTGTGTGCGTGCGTGCATGCATGTGTGTGAGTATCTGTTGTCACATTCTCACTCACAGTGAAACCCGTTTATTAAACGGGTATTTAGCGCTATGGCGTCCTGTGAGAATAGACCGTAACCTTTCAAATTGACCCATTACTCTATCCCCTGGTGACCTAGTACGATACATGGCTGCTGGGAGAATAGGCAACCACAATGTTACTGGTTCATGACAGGCCAGCGTCACTATGTAGGCTGTGCTTTATAAATAATTTTTATATTGGAAGTGTTTTTACAACAAACTAAATATTGGTACAATTAAGATATTTAATTTAATTAATATAATATACGCTTTCGTCATGCAGAAGATGATCTGATGTTTCCTTGGAAGCCGAACAGAAACATCCCGTTTAATACAGTCGGGTCGGATACACGAAACCCTTTACTTTTATCGCCATGTAAGAGTTTTATGAACGGAGAAAAAAAAAAAAAGGTTATCTAAACCGTTTTGTTTGTACCCGATACACTAATGCGTGTGGGTGTGTGTATGTGGGGTGGGGGGCGTTGAAGGAAAGCTTGTAAACGATAGAGGAGCCGCCACTAGGGGCAGCACTTCATCATGATGCACTTCCACTGCCAGCGAGGGTAGGAGAGAGAGAGAGAGAGAGAGAGAGAGAGAGAGAGAGAGAGAGAGAGAGAGAGAGAGAGAGAGAGAGAGAGA
>JAODOY010041720.1:0-16495 GCA_025399855.1 Forbesichthys papilliferus
AAGATATGCTCACATATTTGCAAATATGTGAGGGGTGTACTCACTTTTGTGAGATACTGTATATATATATATATATAAGTAAGACCTTTGACTAGATGTGGGCGAGTGTGAGAATATTTCCATTAAAGTAAATGTGAGGGTGTAGAGTTCATTTTTCTGAACACGTAAATCAAAAGCTATTATTAAATATTAGTCTGACAAGAACTGACAAAGCGTGCATTTAAAGAGCATGCCACTTGCACATTATCACATCTAACATTAGATAATCAGATTCATGCATCGGCCCTGTAGAAAGGTAAAGCTTGAATGCCATGGAAATTGACAATACACCTTTAAAGAGCTCAGATGTTGTTGACTGAACATTCTGGCTGGTGCTGGTTGACTATTAAAAACAAATAGACATAGTGGACCAAATTGATGCAATAAAGAACCTCATCCAATCATATGCTTTTTTGAACATAGAAAATATGTATATTGTAGTCTTGTCTGATGTACGGCTTTCCTGAGAGAGTGTATTGTGATTTCAGCTCAAAGTTAGCAAGCCTTCTCGTGCACACTGTGATATGATTCAGAATAGATATACACACTGTGTGTGTGTGTGCACGTGTGCATATGTGTGCGTGCGGAGATGCAGCCTGCATGGCCAGTGAAGCAGCTAATCCCTAGAAACTCACCAGGCCCCACAGCATGTGCACAAACACCGATAGACACATGCACATCTACACACATGGATCTCAAGCAGTCATTTCTCTCCCATACAAACACGCTGGACAGTCAATAGAAGAGTCATACATTTAATGTAGCTATCGTGCGTGTTTCAGCGACAACGTTTTGTGACTGCAGGGGTACGTGTGTGTGTGTGTGTGTGCACGAGAGAGAGAGAGAGAGAGAGAGAAAGAGAGAGAGAGAGAGACGTGCGTACCTCGTAGGTGATCTTGAGGCTGGACTGCAGTAGTATAGGGGGAAACCGGGGGTGCACCTCTGCTGTCAGCCACAGACGGAAGCCGGCCTTGGGCTGTAGCATGTTGAGCTCCTGCCCAGGGGAGATAGTGGATGTGTTAGAACGCACGCACGTGTGCACGCACACACACACTAGTGGGTAGAGCGGGGCAACAGGTGATCGGGCAGGATGGTCTAGTGGTCTGGGTTGGGGTGGCTCCGGAAGGTTGTGGATTCCAACCCCGGTGATGACCTACCTGTAAGCACCCTTGAGCAAGATGCCTAACCCCCTGCTGGTCTTGCATGCAAAGTGTAGAATATAAAGAATACTCTTGAACGTCCCTGGTTGTGATCCATAATTCATGTTCTGTTATGGCCCAGCCAGAACATGTCTAGGCTCCTACACATGAATATTAAAATGTGATGGCAAAATAATGCATCACTTTCAATGAGTATGTGTGTGTTTAGATTTTTTTTATATTAGTTATACATGCACTTACACACGCGCACACAGGCACACGCCCGCATGCACACACACACACGCTGTATAGATGGCTACTGCTCCTGCAACCATTCATCCCATTTCTCCGCCCCCCCCCTTCCCCTCTCTCTCTACGCTGATGTCAAGCTGGGCTGAGGACTAGAGAAAGAGAGGCAAGCGGGAGCAGGAGGATGAGGAGATGTTTAAAGGAGGAGAAAAGGAGAGAGGGAGAGAGAGAGAGAGAGAGACACTGGGGAGCAGGAGAGCAGATATGTAATAGGCTAATGTTTAATTCCCAGTGGGAACGCTGACAAGCTGGGACACCGGGAATCTCTGTGGCAGACCCCAAGAGACACACGCACACACACACTCTCAAATCAGTGCCAACACCTGTGCCTCTCAGTGAGATATGACCCATTACACTTACATAGCTCTAAAGACTCACTCACTCACACACACACAAACACACACACACACACGTGAAACTACAAACTGCAGGAAAGGACAGGAGGTAATTTTAGATATGGAAATATGGACAGCTAGCAGAATGTGTGTGTGTGTGTGTGTGTGTGTGTGACGTGCATGTTGAATGCTCCAGGGCACACGTGCTGGCATACACACTGTGCCAGCCACACAGCACAAACCACAACAGCAACAACAACACACACACACACACACAGGTAGCACCAACCTTCTCCAGGAGCGGTAGCCACGATATGACGAGGTGCAGGTTTTTAAGACACAGCCAGTCCCCGTCTTGAGCACAATGTCTTAGTGCTGCCAAGGCAACGTCTGCTTGGCCCTGCCCCATTGAGATCTGCACACACACACACACACACACACACACACACACACACACACACACACGCACACACAAACGTATCATCAGTATGGATCTTAAACCCTAGAAAATAATAATAATAATAATAATAATAAGTACCTGAAATGAATAAAACTTTCTTTGTTTCTAAAAAAGCTTTGTGAGACGTGTGTGTGTGTGTGTGTGTGTGTGTGTGTATACTTTATAATAACATCTAATGACATCAAATTAAAAATATGACATCAAAGCTAGTGGCCTTGTTGACTTGGTCAGCCTTGGTCCACACGTGAAAGCAGCCGCAATCGTCAGGAGTCAGGGAACATTATTTTGAATTCTATGCCTGTTGTTGTCCGAAGTTGTTGTCAGAGCTCTCCACAGGAAGGCAGCTACGAGCACAGCCTCGAGTGTTAAATAGTGGTAGTGTTTAGATAACTGCAAAGTGAGATTGGTGACATTCAAGTCAACTTAGGTTGAGTGAAAAATGAGATTGTCTTGACAGTAACTGTGAGTTTAGGTAGTAGACACAATGTTGTTGAGATGATTATAATGCATTGCAAAATGACTAGCGGAATATAAACTCAATATTAGTTTGGTGCGTGATGGTCAAAATGCTGCCGGTTACAAAGCTAGCATACAACCCTAGAGCTCTGGCAGACAAATTATTATAATTATGGCAAAGTACGTCACTACCTTTATGCGGCTTAAATAACTTTCTTGGGAACTGGATTATGCAAACTATCATTCATAAGTGCAAATATAAAGTCCTCATGAATTGGCAGTAGTATGAATCATTATTGTATTACCTCAATCAGTAATGAATAGCAGCTAAAAGGACATTTACTTCTATGAGAAAATATAACTTTAATAACCCCCGGTTCAAAACATTGAACTGAAGTTCCACTTTGCAGCAGAATCCGCACTTCATTAGACTAAGTGCATCATAAAATACCTTCCAGCTAACTTCATATTCCATTAAATAGCGGAGATACAGTCCAGGTAATGATAATGTACGGAGGGTATTTGCGCTCTACCTGGTGATACTTTTCAGCGCCCACAGTCTCGGCAGCAAGCTCGCTGAGCTCTTGTGAAGGGTCTGCCCCCGGAGAGGTGATGATCAACACGGGCTCCATCTCCAGGGTTTCGGAATACAGGCGCCGCAGGTTTAGGGGAGGGGGGGAGAGCTCCTTCATACCTACAGGACAGGGTGAGACCATGGATCATGCAAGCTCATACATAATGGTGGGTTTACATGGACACTTTTTTGTCATTCAGAATTAATTTCTTCCGAATTAAGATTTCAGATTACCTGTTTACATGGGATGTCATCTAGAACATTATGTTTAGTCCTGGCATTGAAGGGTAAAACTGGCTAGGGTCTGCCACAGGCACGCCGGGGATGGCGAGGCTATTTGTGTGACTAGTGGAGGGATTTACGGTAGAGCCCTGCGTGTGACTGGTATCTTAATCCTGCTCCCGGTGAATTTCTGACCACTCCCGCCGACCCAACCATTGGCAACCCGCAGGAGGCAGTTTTCGACCCCCTACTCCCGCCTGCAATAATTTAAAAAACGGCCGCAAGATTTTTGTTCACGTTGGGGAGACTGATGCTTTTTGCGTGGACTAGGTGAGAGAGATTTACGGCTCCAGATCAAGTCACCATGTCGCAATTGTTTTGTTCAGACTTTGTACAGTGGCTGTGCAGAATATCCCAACTGAGGAAGATGTCTGACCTCCACCAGCTCCTTGGAGCACCTGGAATTGTACTGAATGTTTCTTGGGAAAAAATATTCCTTTAAATTACATAATTGTAAAACAGAAAGTGTGTGCGCGCCATTCTAGAGCTTCAATGGGCCAACTAGCACTGATGTAAGCATTTTGTTTCCTTGCCAACAGCAAGAACATTGCTTCATGTACCTTCAAAGGGCACCATTGACTTTGCTGATTGGTTGAAGGCTGTCCAATATGCCCGATGGTAACTTTTTTTAACACCAACCGTATTGGCACCATCTCGACTACAAACAAAGTTAATGTATTAGCATGTGTGAGGTGTTTACAAACAGAATCCTAAAATGTAAGTGAGGGGAACAGTGATTAAATATCTAACAGAAACCCGCCATATAGCCAATGAGAACTCAGCACACTGGAAACGCAAGCCAAGAAAAGAAAATGTGTGCTGATTGGATCTTACTAGCCTATTTACAGCAGTCTCCCTCGTTATTGGTTAGGGTTTTTAGTCTTTTAGCGGGCACCAGCCTCTAGACACGCTATAATTAGACATGCAAAGGCTAAAATAAAGATCATCAATAAAGAAAGAATAAAGAATTAATATATATTTGTTCACAACAACCTATATATGCTGAGAATGATATTACAGTCAGGTACAACACAGGGCCCTATCGTAAAACCGGCGCAATGTGGGCAACACAGTGGCCTCACAGCAAGAAGGTCCCGGGTTTGAACCCCGGTCGTCTCAGCCTTTCTGTGTGGAGTTTGCGTGTTCTCCCCGTGTCTGCGTGGGTTTCCTCCGGGTGCTCCGGTTTCCCCCACTATCTAAAAACATGTCAGGTTCACCCTCCAGCCAGTGTCATGTGACCAGCGACACTGGGATCAACCAAGAGTTGGTCCCCGGGCGCTGCACAGCGGCTGCCCACTGCTCCCTTGAGGGATGGCTTAAATGCAGAGGATGGATTCCGTAACATGTATGTGACGATAAAAGCACCTTTACCAAAGCGGAAAGGCAAGTGCCTAGTTTCAGACTGACGCAGTTGTCATTTTCCCGTCCAGCACCCAGGTTGTTTAAATGGCAAATTCACTGAACATGAGGTGTGGTCTAATTGCATGCTACTGTATTGCCATCTTGAGGCAGTAAAAAGCGATTGACCATCAACAACCTGCTCTAAAGTAAACATTATCAAGACAGTAACACCGTGGACAACGAGCGAGCGTACACTCTGCTTGTTGCAAATACAGGGACGTGCAGCAAGGAGAGTACAATTATGCAAAGGAATAAAATGTAAAGAGTACAATGTAAAATATTATTAGTGTGTAACCTACATAAATATATTTTAGGGATCTCGTTATTGCTTAAATTGTTTACTCCAGCACTTTTACAAGATTGCGGGTGTACGTAGCCAATCACTGGCCAGAGATTACAAGCGTGCGGGTGTGACGTAGCTGTAGGAGCATTAATGTGGTACCTGTAATTTAATTGTTATGCTAATTCTTTCTTTGTGGGAGTGTATTTGGGAGGTGGATAAGTGGGCGTGGCCTCGACCCGGAGAGGTTAAAGCAGGAGAACGTCATGGAGCTGAGGAGGCATTGCTGACTGGGAGCAGACCTTGTTTATTAAATAGCTTCATTTATGTTAGGTTTGCCCAGTCAGTTATTTTCCAGACCTTTTTTATACATTATTTTTTGTATTTCTGCATACCATTAAAACATTCTTCTTCATACAAAACAAACCTGGACATTGAATACTTTTAAACATGAGTCACAAATCCCCCAGTCAACCAGCATAAGGAAGTGAGAAAAGGCCACTACAGTAGCCAATCACTGGAGCGTGAGGAGGATGGGTGGAAGATCTGCGTGCAGTGAGTGGGATGCATCATACGCAGAAGCAGACCCTGTCTGCCCGCTGCTTTCCATGAACCCACCTGAAAGGGAGTTATGTGCTAATCTGGCTGGGACATATTGAATCACAGATCAGACAGGAGTTAACCGCATCACACGCTAACAGCCTAGGTTTTTTTGTTGTTGTTGGATTGGCTCTCTCTGTGTGGGTGCTCTGTCTCACACACACACACGCACACGCACTCACACATGCACGCAAGGTCTTGGCAGAAAAAAACATTACATCACCTGGGCATTGCAAAGCGAAACAGTAATCTGACCGCATGCCTTGTGATGGCCGATCGCAAAGAAGAAGCATTTATAGCCCGCGCACACACACGCACCTGCGCGAGCGTGCGCCTGACATAAGCAGCGAATCAGTATTCAAGCTGCAAGATAGCGTCCTCTGTCTGGACAGCACAAGGTTTCACCTTGGCCTTGGTGACATCCATCCAGGCCAATCACACAGTGGCCTGCCATCGCCGTGGTCACAGAATTCCCATAGACCATCAGAGTACACAAAGAAATGCCAGGAATTAAGTCACAAGCATGTCCCACACACGTTATATAGGCATGGCCATTCATATTATAATCCCTGTGTTGAACAAGGACATTTATATGCAGCTGGTTCAGTTAAACCACAGGAAGGTTTACCTTCCTGTGAAAAGAAATAAAGAAAGAAATATGCTTGCGTTTTCAGTTTGCAGATGAAATACGGTGTGTTTTAGAAAGCAGAATTATGTTTGTGTGTGTGTCTGTGTGTATGTGTATGTGCATGTGTGTGTGTGTGTGTGTGTCTATGCGTGCATTCGTGCACAAGTAGTGCCCAGGCCTGGCTTGGGAGGCGGGAATCGGCGAAGATTAGCTCTAAGAGGATTACAGAGAGCACGCCTCATTAGCATACAGATTTACCACAAAACACACACGCGCGCGCGCACGCATACGTACGTGGAGCTTCTACAGTGGGTTCTCTTGCATTAGGAAGATCGGTGAGGGGGTGTGCATGCCCACACACACACACACAAAATGGGAAATGGGAAAATGTATTAATACATCCTCTTGTCTCTCATATTCTCCTATTCTAAACTACTTGTGGTTATACCAATATTAATAATATTTGAAGGAAATGTTTAATTAGTCAGTAGCTTTGTGGGTTAATGTCGATTTTTTGTGGAAAGTAGCGGATTGTTTGAGATTGTTGAGGAATGGGGCTGACTTCTGGTATAAATGAACGAAGAATATTGTATGGCTAAAAGTTTTTTTTTTAAACATTTTTGCAAATGTGTTCGTCGGACCTAATTTCCAATAAACATTGAACTTCTGGTGTAGACCAAAGTGTTCCTTTTGCCGCCATGCTGTTTGTAATGAAACAATGACGATGACTTCAGTTCCGTCCTCGGGTACGTTTGCCATCACACTTATGCGTACCGCGCCAGAGTCAAACCATGCTCTGGCCCACATCCTTCAAGTGGGCCACGGCACGATTAAGCATGCCGCACCCGGGCAAGGTACGGAGCGATCACACCAGTCAAATGAAACGGGACTTTGGGGTCAAACATGCTTGGTCACGGATTAACTGAGCCAAGTGTGAGTACGCCCTGAGTGGCCCAGAAAGAGCCCAGACTTGAACCTAATTGAACATCTCTGGAGAGATCTGAACATCTCTGGAGAGATCCAACCTGATGGAGCTTGAGAGGTCCTGCAAAGTAGAATGGGAGAAACTGCCTAAAAGTAGGTGTGCCAAGCTTGTAGCATCATACTCAAAAAGACTTGAGGCTGTAATTGCTGCCCAATGTGCTTCACCAAAGTATTGACCAAAGGCTGTGAATACTTATGTGCATGTGATATATATATATATATATATATATATAGTTTTTATACATTTGCAAACATTTAAAACAAATACACGCACTATATGCATAGCATGAATAATAACACACACACAAACAATATATTACTGAAGTTTTCCGATCATGGGATCAAACCTGATGTTTAATTTAACCCTCGATTTAGGAGCATTATGACTTGGTGGAAGAATTAGTTTGCAGGTCTGGTGAGCCGTGCTCGGATGCTAAATGTAATGTTCAAGAGAGATGGGGAAATATGCTTAATGCCAATAGAGACAAGAGATTTGCAGTGATGGATGGTTTATGTTTGCACAGTGACATAGGTAGCAGGCATGGTGAAGTAATGTACAAAAAAAAGTTGTGTATTACACAACATGGCTACATAAGCCATTTTCACACATACTGTATAACCCTGTATTTTACAGGGACTGTTCCTGCATGGGGTAATGTGTGAACAGGAACAGCGGTTGAAAAACCTGTTAATCCGCTCCCCCAATATCCCACCGTGTGACCTAGTAACATTCCACGGAACATTCCGGTATGGCTGAAATGTGAACAAATGCAGGAGCAATGCATAGATATGCATTTTATTCTGACGTAAGTAGTACGGAGTCAGCATACCAATCGTGAGACTGTATTTAACAGTTAGAAATAAATATTTGATATGCCTTGAACATTAGCATACAACTTTACACTCACCTTGAGTAAAATAGATTTACTGGTTTTGCTAGACAATGAATACTATCAACAATGATCTCTTTCGGTCGTACCATCTGTTTCATGAGAACAATATCGCTGTCATTTATAGATTTGCTGTATATTACTATTATTACCATACTATTGTTAATATTATGCTTGATTAGAACATAAAGCTGAAACGGTTGTGTGCTATTTGTAAGCGATAGCAAATTCAAATTCACATTTGTTTACACTGATTTGGCAGCATTCATAAAGTGCTGCATTAGCTCCGCCCTCTGCTGGACTGTCCAGGCTATTGTAGGCCTACTATGCCGACATTACCACGGCATGTATGAACAGACGCGAGAGGTAGATGTCCCTGGATGGAGCTGCATGTCTGAATTTAGAAAATAACTAGCTGTGCCTGCACGGTCACGCAGGTCATTTACCAGGAACAATGTGTGAAAAGGGCTTTACTTTAGCTGTAGGCTACTTTACTTGAGAGCATACAATCTCACAGGGGACAGAAACATAGAATATTTCTTCTGAAGCTGATCACTGAAAGCAAATGAAAGCTTGTATGTATTACAAGCTTTCATTTGCTCAATCAACAGCTAGGGGTTTAAGGGTTTAAGAAAAATGCAGTTGTTCAGCAGCTTTGAGCCACAGTGCAGAACACATTTATAGCTCTCTCTCACACACACATAACAGACACAGACGTGCGCCACTGCTGTTCCCGCAAGCTGTTAAAGCCGCAGCTGCTGCAGAAGTATGCAGTAGCCTCGTTGGCGCAGTAGGCAGCGCGTCAGTCTCATAATCTGAAGGTCGTGAGTTCGAGCCTCACACGGGGCAAGTTCTTTTTTTTGAATTGTCAAAGAATGACCGACTAGGAAGATATCACTTACATAAAGCACATATTAATAAAGTAAGGAATAACAAAACAGAATTGGGGATTTTAAATATATCATAGAACTACTTATAAACATCCGCTTGTACCTTATAATAGACTGTATACTTAATGTTATTGTTACATTTGGATTTCATTTCATTTGTATTTAGCTACTCCTTTAAGTGTAATGTTTAGTATCGCACTATACTGTCATGGCGGCCAAAGGCAGGGGGGATCAACATGTTCTACTTTCTCTCTAATACTACGTTGAAAAACAGTATTGTCAGGGGGGAATGGGACCAAGCTTAGGCTGGGAATGAAAGACAAGCAGCTGTTAGTATCAACTTTGGTTTGAAGGAGGCCCCAAAGGATTACCTTCACCTCAAAGAAAGTGAGAGGCTGTCAAAGCTTGTTCTCTTGCCGAACCAACGATAGAAGTGAATGAAACCTAAACCGCAGTAAGAGTGCATTCACATGCCATGTGTTTGCCTGTGAAACATTCCAGATATATTTCAGTTCAGCTCTCTGTGTTGTGCTGTAGCATAGTCCTGTGGTAATACTGTATTGTTGGTGGGAGGGATGCAAGACTGTTATCATCTCAGTGGGGGCTGATTGCAAAAGGACAGAAGGCTTGTTGTGGCACACACACCTTCTGGTCTCGGGCTATCTCAACACAAAGGTCACTCAGGCCTAATTTGAGGGAACTAGCATGATTTCTCATTGGGGAAAATAGAAATGGCTACTGCAGTGTGTACTCAGCGGGGACAATACTTCTGCTCTGAACTGAAGTGGCGGCGAAGACGGACACACAAAGAAGTGGGTCATACTTTTATAAATATTCAGGACATTGCGTTGATACTTAATAAACATGCCACTCATATTGCCAGAGGATCTCCAGCGCAGGCTATAATTGGCAATGATTCATAGAACATTTAAAGTATTAGCAAGCTTTCAACTGCCATCATGCCCCACTTTAAAAGTAGTGGCTTAACAGCCGCATAGTCTGCATGTCCGCCTTCAAATACAAAATAAATAAAAATGTGTATTTTGAAGTCCCCATGCACATTTCATGGGCGGAAATAATGGCGATCCTTGTTTAGAAACATTTATGTCCAATAAATGTTCCCCTATCATAGTTTTCCGGTTGTGGGGTTTGTTTCTGTGAACATTTTAACTTTTCCTTTGAAGAAAACGAACTAGTCAGATGGTGTTACAGTACATCACATATTTTATGCATCTTCTCTAGAGCAGTGGTTCTCAAAGTGGGGGTCACAAGACGATTTTCAGAAATGAAATACATTTATTTAATTATGTGAAATTGTATATTTTAGAGAACATTGTTAGTAGTAGCACAGTTTATACATTACTCTGGTACAAACCTATATTTTAATAATATTATGCTTCTACCTCTGGGAATAGCACTGATATTTTGATGGTCGCTAGCTAACAAGTTTGAGAACCGCTGCTCTAGAGCTTTCATAAACTCGCGGGTTTCTGTCGATGAAGCAAGCACACTTGGATTTTTTTTTTTTTGGGAGACGACGCCTGGATTGGTTTATCGTTATGTTACGCCGAAAACACGCCCATGAACAATGAAGAGAGTAAGTGCTTCCCTTCAGAACCATGCGCCCGGCGCAAAGACTGTTTTGTATGCCGCTAAACTTGCAAAAGTGGATTTTGACACCTTAAATGCAGTTTGATTTAAATAAATCGATAAAATAAGGCCCTCAGACTTTATTTCATGAATATCGTCCCGCATGATGTTTCTCAAATCTGAAACTTGATGTTAATTCACAGAAGGCACAACTCTTCAAAAGTATATTGCAAAAAAGTGATGGAGCAACCCCCTCAACATCTGTGATGTCTGCTATGTCTCAGTAGCTACAGTACAATGCCATAACAGTCATCGTTAACCATATGGTGTTTCTGGGAGGCAAACAACAAAATAAGAATGAAAAAATAAAGAGGAACCACAGTGATGATCTTCCCCAAGTAAAGATCTGGAAACACTATAGTGAGGTAATCAATATGCTTACAGGACAGAGGTAGAGAATATGGAGGCTGACAGGACACACACACACACACACACTGTACATTATAGTTAATCTATCACATCCTCCATCGAGAACAAGAGATGAAGTGGACCTTCTCCCGGTTGGCCTCAGGTTATTGTTCATTCACTGATGAATATTCACTATGAAGACGCCGACATTTAAAACTCAGATTCCTCGAAGGTTAACACACTCAGCAAGGCTATTTAACATGCGCGCGTGCGTGTGTGGTATATTGACAATTCTGCTTGTATGTTCTATCTAGACAGACAAACGGTAAACGTGGCCTCCAGCCACCCACTGACCGACACGTGAATTCACACACATAATGGTGACTGGCTCATCACACAGACCCACCGATTCCACCCACACAACTCCACACTGTGACACAATCGTGGTAGAACCTACCATTGACCATGTATCCACCCCATGGAGAAATCCAATCAACAGATTTCTTCAACTTATCCCCCCCCCCCCCCGTTACAATGTGGCCACGTAAACCACCACGCCCTCTTTCCCGACAGTCTCTTGACTTAAGCAGGGCGAGCCTGTCACACATAGTCCCTCTCCAGATAGCACCAGCCTCACAGCCGAGAGAGAGAGAGAGAGAGAGAGAGAGAGAGGGAGAGAGAGAGAGAGAGAGAGAGAGACGCTGATTGTAATGATTGCCTATGCCTAAGGGAGGTCATTTTACTCAGCCAGGCCAGGCCGCCATAGCTGGAACGAGGCTGTCTGCTGTTGCTGGACTAGACTGTGTGACTAATAGAATGCTGTCAGTTTGTGCTGACATGTTGCCACGCTAATTTAGGGCTTTGGTGACGACTTGCATTTGGCCATGCAGAATTTGACATTTTCCAAAACGCCAGTGTCCTCGAGCAATACGTTGTCGCACGCGGCACCTTGATAACAGCCGATCAGATGACATCAGGGTCAATTTCAATTTTGCCCGCCCTAATGACAGTTAACTTTGTGCGGCATTTGGTCACGGCACCCCGATGAACATGGCATTATCTGTGCAAACGGTACAATAGTGGAGATGATGGATGGTAGTCGGAGAGCACAGTGGTCCTAGGGACCTACTGCCCTGCATGTTGTAAATGTCTTCCTGCTCCAACACACCTGATTCTAATGAATGGGTCGTTATCAGGCTTCTGCAGCCAGCAGCCGGCGATATAATCCTAACCGTTTTGGCCAATCAGAATCCTGGCTACTTGGTTTTAGGAACAAAATGTTGTCAGTGACTTCCATACATGCATTCTGAGCCTCTGCTCGTCATTATAGTTGGATAGCAACTGTATGTAAACATGTAAAAAGTCCCGTTAGCAAGGTTAAAACCAACAGCTTTGCTCAAAAATCCTCCATTGCTCAAACATCACATCAGATATTTTAGCTCACGAACATTTGGTTTTAGTGATTGGATGCACCGTGTTTACGTGTGGGGAAAAAAGGCCAAATTGTGCAAAAAAAAGTTTAGTTTTTTAAAAATAGAAGTATACCTGACAAGACCAGATATCTGTGTCTGTTAGACACATTCAACCTGTGAATCAGCAGTCTGTTGTCATCCGCTCTTGCAGTAGAAAAGTCGGGAAAAGAGTGGAAACATATGTTCCTTAGAGAAAAGCCTTTACTCTTCTAATAAAACTGATGCTATATTGTATTATCTCTAGGCATTTTTGGCTCAAATTGATTCCAGGTCGCATACGACACACGCCCGTAGTTAAACTACGACGCTGATTGGCAACACACTAGGTTTACTCAAACAGAGGTTTATCTATATTTCCTCAATTCATACCAATGTTCTTGAATTGTAAATTGGCCTTTCCCAGGATCCTCGTCCGCAATGTTTGTTTACACTGAAGTCACGTTGCTTCTCAGGGGACATTTGCATGAAATTGCAGTTTTGTAATTCAGGACTGGGTTGTTCGGGAATAGAATCGGTTGGTTTGTGGTGTGTTGGTGAAATCGTTGCCCTCCACACACATAACAATCAGAACAGTAAAACATATCGTTAGGGGTGCAGTCTCTTACATTTTGTAAATTGGTGTGCTAGTGTGCACCAGGCATTAATGGAATCAAATAGTCAGTGAGGTAGTCAACATCCTGACGCAGGGTTTAGCATTCATCCTTACAGCATGCTCCGCCTGCCTGCGTGAGCCTTTCTGTTTCTCTCTGTGACTGCATGGGGAAGTATGATGTGAGGTTTAATTGAGAGGTTAACAGAAAGTCAAGGGAATACAGAAGACATTAGAGATACTGTAAATTAGCCCACTATTGCTGAGACTGAATTGTGAGGAGAGAGAATACGAAACGAAAGGCAAATCACAGATAAAAAACAGGTTTAAATAATCTGTCCACGAACATAAAAATGAATTATTTCAATATTTTAAGAGGATATGTGTTTCACCACGGCTATGACTGTCATTGCTCACTCATTGTCCTTTGTGCGACTCCAATTGGCCAATTGGCCTTGACCCTGAAATTACAAAATTCCTGCCTGACCATCAGATTACATGTAATTGCCAATGATGTCTGGCAAAATATTGGTGGTTTATGTTTCTCTTATCATACGTAAACTCTACTCAAACCAGCACCAATTAACACACAATTAAAACGCAATGACATGGAATTAATATGCAATTGCGTTAAATATATGTTTTAGGTAGAGTAGAGGTAGAGTCTGCTATTGCAAGCTAACTGTAAGATAATACACTTTACTGTATGTCAAATTCACCAAATATCTCCTCACACTTACCGGTTGTTGAAAGATGTTTAGAAAATAATCAGATATTTCAACCCTGGCTTGGTAAATAGCAACATAAACAAACGTCGATGTGTGAAGCGTTGCCGCAGAGGGCCGCGCAGGGATACAGTTTTGATTTAAGATCGAAGTTAGCAAGCGTTCTCAAAAACGACTAACTCTGCCTTTAACACACACAAAACATGAAAATACAAAACCATAACAGGAAACTACAATACAGACCAAATAAACTATGAATTATTACCACAAAGCGTACGCACACACACACACACACACGCACACATTAGTTTCACCTGACACCAATTAGTGGAATTCCAGATAGGGCTGTCATAAGCCAACATGCCATTAGCAAGATTATATGGACTAAATGAATGGGCTCATTAGACACAATAAACCACCACTCTCTGGCAGCATCATAACTGTGTGTGTGTGTGTGTGTGTGTGTGTGTGTGTGTGAGTGATTATGCATGCACGAGACACAATGTGTGCTACCATGTGTGATGAAAAGAGAAAAAGGGGTATTTGTGTCTGTGCATACGTTGGTATGCTAGTCACTCAAGGTCACTCAAGGTCAATGACACACTGACGAATGGGCCGAACACAGACGGCAGGAGATCGGACCATCATGCAACAAGATGTCATCACCGCGAGAGAACAGAAGGCATGCCGAGTAGAAAAGCGGGCCGCTGCATGTTTGAAGTGCTTTGTTATAATTGCGAAATGTGTTGTGTAAACACACAGTGGTCTAACTCGGAGGGTGGTGGGGGGAAGGTCATAGCTAAATAAACAAAATACATAAAGCATACGGGTATAAATGAACAGGTTCATCTTAGGGCAGAAGGTATTACACAAGTGTATAGCTCCGCTTAACAGAATTTTGTGGTAATTACAGGCAGAATACTAAAGATGCTGAAGTATTGTGGGTGATGGTAATACCTGCCCATAATGGAGGGAGGGGCCTAAATCTGTGCTCTGAAATAAGGCAAAAGAAAGGAAACTTTGTGTAGCCTAATCTGAAGGTCGTGAGTTCAAGACTCACACGGGGCATCATGTTTAAAAAGCAGCATGTTAATGTGACGTGAATGATCCAAACCAACAGCAAGATCTGATGTTACAATACATATGTGAGTGTGTATCCTTTTCAGGCTTTTCGTGGACTGGTAAACGAAGCACCAGTCTAGTAAACAGGAAACCCTGGGTTTGAATCCCGGTTTTTCTCTTATGTCTCATAGTTATTCTGTGTTCCCACATACAGCAGCCTAGCAACTGGCGACGATAAGGCCAAACACTGGTTTTCTAATGGTACAAATAAAAACAAATAGAGTCACAAGCCAACTATCTTTATGACGTGCTGGACAACATATGGTTCTCATGTTACTGGCCCATACCAAGTACCTCCTGTAGCCTCGTTGGCGCAGTAGGCAGCGCGTCAGTCTGAAGGTCGTGAGTTTGAGCCTCACACGGGGCAGCATGTTCAAAAAGCAGCATTTTCCAGTGACTTGAAGGACCCAAAAATGGCAGCGTGGTAGAGGAGAGATCTGATGCCACGATACATCGTGCTCACAACTGATCTTCTTGTTCTGTATACAAATGGTTCCATCCCACCCTGTTCAGGCACCTATGTAGTAAACATCTTGGGTTTGAATCCTCACACGTCTCAGCTTCTTCCGCAGTATGTCACATAAGCAACGATACACAGACCCCTGTAAGCTCGATACAGGACTCTCGGGAAATAATACTGTCGATTTACATTGGCTGGTTGCATTTATTTTAAGCCTGTTTGATGAAATATTGCATTTAGTTTATAACATCATTCTGTTCAACACCTTAGTCAAAGTCCTTGTAGGCAAGTCTGGCCATCTTTGAAATGCCTTCAGCAGTTAGTAGGAAGACCTAATTGAAATGAGTAGGGAGAGGAGCCATAACTGCACTTTAAGTGGTCACAGATACATAAAATCTGCATGTATCCAATTGCAAATAACATCTTCACTTAACGTTTAAGTATGGTTTAAATAGCTGCTTTACCTATAGGTTCTATTTTAACTACAGTCAGCTTGCGTCAATGCAGCCCCACGATACGGTAAATATGTTAATGCGTGGCAATTATAAAGCAGACGATTGGCTGTTTTGGGGATAGGGGCGGGATATATGCCTCCACAACCGCCATATTATAAAGCAGACGATTGGCTGTTTTGGGGGTAGGGGCGGGATATGTGCCTCCAACTGCCATATTATAAAGCAGACGATTGGCTCTTTTGGGGGTAGGGGCGGGATATGTGCCTCCAATTGCCATATTATAAAGCAGACGATTGGCTGTTTTGGGGGTAGGGGCGGGATATGTGCCTCCAACCGCCATATTATAAAGCAGACGATTGGCTGTTTTGGGGGTAGGGGCGGGATATGTGCCTCCAACTGCCATATTA
>JAODOY010041731.1:0-20126 GCA_025399855.1 Forbesichthys papilliferus
ATTGAACAAAATGATAACTGCAACTCTTTTGTTTTTGTCCCCATTCATCATGAGCTGAACTCTCAATGATCTAATACTTCCTCTGCACAAAAGGCCTATTTCGCTCAAATATTGTTCAAAAATCTAAATCTGTATTAGTGAGCACTTCTCCTTGCATAGATAATCCATCCACCTCAGAGGGGGTCCGGGGGGGGGGGTCCGAAAACCAGTCAGTATCTGGTGTGACCACCTTTTGCCTCACGCAGTGCAACACATCTCCTTTGCATAGAGTTGATCAGGTTGTTGATTGTGGCCTGTGGAATGTTGGTCCACTCCTCTTCAATGACGTTGCTGGATATTGGCAGGACCTTGAACACAGTTGTATACGGCGACCCAGAGCATCCTGCCCATTGTCACCCATACATGCTCAATGGGTGACATATCCAGTGAGTATTCTGGCCATGCAATAACTGGGATGTTTTCAGCTTCCAGGAATTGTGTACAGATCCCTGCAACATGGGGCCGTGCATTATCATGCTGCAACATGAGGTGATGGTCGTGGATGAATGGCACAATCACGCTATCTCTGTGCATTCATAATGCCATCAATAAAATGCACCTGTGTTTGTTGTCCATAACACACGCCTGCCCATAACATAACCCCACCGCCACCACGGGCCACTTGATCCACAACGTTGACATCAGCAAACTGCTCACCCTGCCATCTGCCCTTCACCGGGATTCCTCCGTGAAGAGAACACCTCTCAAAAGTGCCCGACACCGTCGAATGTGAGCATTTGCCCACTCAAGTTGGTTACGACGAGGAACTGCAGTCAGGTCGAGACCCCGTTGAGGACGAAGAGCATGCAGATGAGCTTCCTTGAAACGGTTCCTGACAGTTTGTGCAGACATTCTTTGCTTATGCAAACCGATTGTTGCAGCAGCTGTCCGGGTGGCTGGTCTCAGACGATCTTGGAGGTGAAGATGCTGGATGTGGAGGTCCTGGGCTGGTGTGGTTACACGTCGTATGTGGTTGTGAGGCCAGTTGGATGTACTCCCAAATTCTCTGAAACGCCTTTGGAGATGGCTTATGGTAGAGTAATGGACAATAATTTCATGGGCAACAGCTCTGGTGGACATTCCTTTAGTCAGCATGCCAACTGCACGCTCCCTCAAAACTTGCGACATCTGTGGCATTGTGCTGTGTGATGGAAATGCACATTTTCGAGTGGCCTTTTATTGTGGCCATCCTAAGGCACACCTGTGCAATACTCATGCTGTCTGACTTGCATCTTGATGTGCCGCACCTGCGAGGTGGATGGATTATCTCGGCTCACTAACACAGATTTAGACAGATTTGTGAACAATATTTGAGAGAAATAGGCCTTTTGTGTACATAGAGAATGTATTAGATCTTTGAGTCTAGCTCATGATGAATGGAAGCGAAAACAAAAGTGTTATAATTTTGTTCAGTGTACATTTTTTAAATACATAAATAAATATTTTTTATACACAGTATTTACACATACATTACTACAGAACAAATGCCCCTGCGTCAAAAAGTAATACAATATTATACGTCATATAAATAAAAACACCTATTTAAACATGCTTAAACAAACGGAAAAGTCTTTGGTCGGTTGTCATGGCAAGTTGGTGAAATATGTTTCCTCAAAGGCCACACAGGCACAGTGCACATAAAAATGCTTCCTCATTCTGACTGATAGAATAAGCTGTGATTTCCCCGGAGTTAGATGGATAGAGATGATAGCACCACACATCCCACCATGTCAGCTAGCCCATTGAGGATGACCAGCTGGAAACGTTCGGACTCTTCTTCTCGAGGGTAGAGGAAGATGTTTGCATACAGGCAACACACCGAATAATGTCTAAGGTAATACTAAAAATACCATCTATGGCACAATTGATAGTTACAGCATACGTACTTTTATTTACAGTTGCTTTAGCACAGTATACATCTAAATTTAGCACTGAAAGGTCTCTTCATCGCATGTATTGCATGAAAGCTATATGGAGCAAATTAAATACCTATGGAGCTTGACAGGACGGGACTGATTGCTTGGAGAAAAGAAACAAGTCATTTAATCAATAATTGCAATGGACAGCTTTCTAACGTTGCTGTGCATTGTTGCTATGCATTGTTGCTACTGTATACTTATGGTGAATGACACATTTCATTGTCATAATCCAACGTAGTCTACGAGTTATTTGTCAAATCATTGTCACATAATGTCTGATGTTTGACAATGTAGGCTAAATGTTAAGCATAATGGAATGCAATTACTACTATTATTAAGGGAATCATCCAATAAACTTCATACTGCAGTAGACCTCAGACCTTTAAATGATACACAATTACAATATATTGCTTGTAATTGATGGTGGTGCAGGAACTCAACCAACACCAATATAAAGATGTTTTATTAACTGTGTATAAAAGAGTAGGATAATACTGGTAATTACTAGTTGATTAGGTAATTAATTTGATTAGGTAATTAATACGTACATTCTAAGGATAACTGCTGGCTGAGCTTTGTCTTGTCTCCAAATCTGTAAATCATTTTAATATTTTGTCTAGATTTAGATGACCGCACTGCTGCTGTGGTTTTGGCCTAGCTGTTCAGGAGGCCACTAGTTGTCTTGTGTTGTGCTTAAATTGCCTGTCTGTAAGCCCTTAGTCAAGCTGTAGAACACTTAAGCCAGAGATTCTCCCTCTACAGCATCAGAATGATGTTTCTCACAAGAGAAGTGCTGCAGCTCCTGATCCATGCTGTGGTGACCTCCCACCTTGACTACTGCATCGCTCTGCTCTCTGCATCCACTACAAGACACTTGGAGTGTGCAAAATACTGTCTGTTATTCAACTAACCAAAGTTCTCCCATGTAACAACCCGTAACACCCCTCTTCCGAGACCTTCACTGGCTCCCCATCACATCAAATTCAAGACACTCGTCTTCCAGGCCCCAACCGGAGTGTTTGGTGAACCGGCTGGCACCACCGTCGCTTTGAGGGTGCAAGAGCAACTCAGATCGGTCCTGGCGCTTCTTTGTCTGGTGTTGCAATGGTGGAATGAGCTTCCTGCAGCAGCCATGACAGTAGAGTCACTAATCATCTTACACAAGAGACTTTAAACCCATCTTTTCAGAATACACCTTGTTACCTTAGCGGCTGACTTCTCTCATTACACTCCAACGAACAGACGTTATCTATGGCAATCCATTATCTAATGTCTCCACACCACCTTATTTTAAATCAGCTCGTAGACATTACTGGTATATTTAGTCTGCTAGAAACCGTTTTTGTGGATTCAATGATAAATTAATAGATAATATACAGTATGTTGAAATCTGTATAGCCAAGTTTCTTATTAATTGTGTACTATTCAGCTATTGAGACATTTACTGATTTTAAATTGCTTTGGATAAAAGTGTCTGATAACTGCTCCAGATTTAAAATGTTAAGGAAATAAATGCTTGCCAACTCTGGAAAGCAAAGATGACATAAGATATGTCTGATATGTCTAGCCTTGTGAGCACACCCTGATTTCATGAGCTTCACAATTTGTTGCCCTTCTACACGTCATTCTGGAAACACTCCATTCAAAACCATTTGGGATCTAGTCAGTGTTTAGGCGGGTAGTTGGTTTCAGTTTGTGCCAACAATAGTAAATGAGTTCCCGCATTCAGACACTCATGTCTACTACTCATGTCCTTGATCTGATTGGACGAAGGTGGTCAAATTGTCTTCTAGCACCAGGCTAGCACATGTATTTCATGTTGATTTCCAAATAAGTCAAACATTTTGTGTTTTGGTGTTCATCACCAAATGACACGGACTCCTGTGCACTTCCTCGATGACACACGGCTTCATCTTTTTATCTGCCTATCGTTAATTGATCAAATCCATTTGTTATTCTGTAGAGAAAATGGCAGCAGACACAATTATTTGAGAATGTTAATAATATAATTCAACAAATAGAGTTACAATACAAATCACTAGAAATTAAAAAAGTAAGATATGCAAATACATTCTCCTTTAACTGATTATACTTATAGTAACCGCATGCAAAGACAGGCTATTGCAATTTGTTTGCTAGTTTTATAAACTTGACCCAGTCACCCATAGAACAAGGAGTGATTCCCAATGTCAATTCCAATCAACAAACAACAAAATGATTAGAGGCAATAAATGGCTAGCATTTCCAACTGTATTACGCTTCTGCTGTGTGGTGTGGCACAGTTTAATCAGACAATAATGTATACATGTGATTCTCTGATGCATACGCCTCTCGTCTTGAGATTAAAAATATGTTGTCCCTTCTTGTTTATAGTCTTGGTCAAAATAAGTTACGTGTTATACTGTACAGATTCTGGATGTTCTTTTGACTTGGTGACATTGATGTATAGAAATTGCCACAAGGTTTACACATACAAGAACACACAGGCCACATTGGTCAAAGGCCATGGTTTGTCACTGAAGAGTTCAAAGGGACAGTCCAGGATATAATATACATCAAATGTATGACAGACACATGGGTCTGTGACCTGGGTGCAGTTTCAAGACGTTGTCAAGTCGGTAGCCAAAGATGTATTAGAACGCTTGTCTCCTGCAGCCTACGTGGATTTATTGTTACTTAATGTCGAGGCAACCAAGGTGGTGGCACTGATAAACCTGAGGGGTTTGATGGACTGGGAGCTAAGGGTATATATAAACATTGTAGTAGTTAGATAACAATGGCAAACATCACATTGGGCTACAAGAAACTATGTCACAGTGTTTGTGTGAGTGCAAACTTAATGAAACATACAGATACAAAACCACAAGGTTAAATTCACAAAATACATGTCAAAAATACAGGCTCTCCCAGCTAACATACACTGTACGAGTAAACATGTAATGCGAAACACTTACAAACAATTAACAAAGTGTAATCCTCAACATATCCCTCCCCAAGTCACTTAAGTGACAGGAGTGTGGGAGGCTATAGACCATGCATTGGGGATGTGGACAGCTGTGGCCAGTGCGCCGGCAAGAGGAACTATCCTTAGGAGTGACTCTGGATGTTAAATATTGCAAATGATCTACACTTCCATAGTATTGTTGATATGAATGTCATGCTAACTTATATGGAATTAATATTATTTAATCAAGTAAAACTTCCTTAACAATTAAAGTAGCATCTGCAGTTGTCACTTTAGGAATAGAACACAAGAGAATGTGTTGTAAGTGTGATGCGACCAAATCACAGCCATAATGTTATTTGTGATAACACACAAGCTGGAGTGTTATATTGCTTTTATACAACAGTTTTACAAAGTTTACATTGTAAAGGAAATAAGCCCAGCCTGGCTAAAAATAGGTCAAATGTTCTTCCCAAACATGTAAAAGTAGAAAGCTTGCAAACATGTAAAAAGCTTGTACAAGTAGGCTAGTTATTCTTTTTAAAGGGAAATTTGGAGATTATTTTAGAGAAATGTTGCTGTACTGTGTTGTCCACGAGCAAGCAAGCAACCCTTGCCCTTCGTGAAAGTCTGCTAACCCCACCCGCACATTTTCCAAACTGTTTTCAAACTGTCAAAAAAAGTAAGTCAGTTTGCAGTTGCAAACCATGACTTCTGTGTTTTGGGGGCACTATATACACTTTATGTAATAACATAAATACAATATATTCCTTTGTCCATTATTCATAGATTAGGCCTACTATAAATTGCAATGCTTTACTTAAACATAAAATACATTTTATAAGCCAGTCTTCTATAGTGTGTGACCAACCACAAACTGCATAAACTTTAAACAAAGCTTATTTTTTTATAGATACTATATTTATTGTGTATATCCTGTATATATGACTTTTGCTTGCAGAGGAATCTTGTACTGGAGGCCTGACAGCTCTGGGACCACAATTCTGAGACGCACGTCAAAATGAGATATTTAATTGAACACACCCTTCACTGATCACAGCGCCAGCTCTGATTTAACTTGTCCTGATAGTGACAAGTGCACTATGACACAGTGCACTATGATACAACGCAAGAGCTGTGCTTTGGAAGTTGTCGCTTTGCACTTGCACTCTTTTGAACATACATGAAAACATTTCATTCAAAAACCAGTGATGAGTATTTAGGAAAACATTATTGTTACATACTGTAGCATCTGGTGTGTGTGTGTGTGTGTGTGTGCGCGTGCGTGCATGCATATGTGTCTGCGTGTGTGTAAATAAATAAATAACACTCTTATTTCATTATTACTTCCAAGTCCAGTAGTAAATAAGGACATCTTATAGTTAATTCAAACACAATTTAATTCATTAAATAGGTCATATATGTTTAATCCCAATAAATACGTGAAAAAAGACTATATTTCACTGGTGTGTTCTTCATTCCAGAACTCACTAGTATTTCAGACTAACCTATAGTATCTCATGAGCCAGCATCTGAAAATCCTTTGACAGAGCAATAGGCAGAGCCTATATGAGCAGCAGTGCACATACCACATGTTACAGGTTTTTTTTCTCCTTTTGAATTCCCCAGTTATTTTGGAGGGAATCTGCTGCCCTAAGGCAATTACAGTAGCTGTCAATGCAACAAACAGGATGGCTGATACCATTCATTTATAGCAGGCTACAAAATAGGTGGCAGAGAAGGCTTCCATGGGCCTCCACAACATCCACAGCAGTGAAAGCGCCAGTCAATGTGAATATTTAATGAATTTAACAATGTTCCACAAAGTTGTGTGTGTTTGTGAACCAACAAACTGTATTTACCTGTTATTTATTATGTAATAGCTAATAAACTAGACATTTCAGTGGATGTTTAATGATATTTGTTGATGGTTTTATTGTTTAAAATAAAGTAACTAGGCCACATTAAAATAAAATATCTATCAATATTAAAAAAGTAGGGTCAGTCAATTAACAAATTTGAGTTAGGTTCACAATACTTTAATATTTTAAATGCCTTGAAAGTGCATTTGAAGATATTTGAGCAAAATACTTACTCGGTTTCTGTCATTTTTGATGACAATATTTTTTGGAGAACTCTCTAAATCACGCCGGTTAAGGACAACTTCTAAACTATTTGAGTGTGTATCTGAATCATATTGAAGCATTGACACATATTGTCAATCGTAAAAGTGGAAATCTTCAGAATAAAGGATGTCTACTATATCAGACCCTCTCCGGACAACATTAAACAGTCACAATTTCAAGAGCATGCTGGCAGTGATCAATAAGCTATTAGATGTATTGGGCTGTTAGACAATGCTTTTGCTTCACCACAAGGAAGGACTTACTATATCTGTAAATGCCAGCCATGCTGTGTGCTGTAACTGTGTTGATCAAATGCAGCAACATCAAATAAGTGAATCAAATTGTTCTGTTGTTGTTTTCCAGCGAGTTTGGTTTCTTTCAGTTTGAATTGTACTGTGGTGTGGGACAGCAAAGCGGCTGTTCTTTTTGAATGGCTCCCTTCTATTGGATTGGATGCTGCACATGGTTTTCTTAATGGATTCTGCCATTGTCTTTTGGGCTGTCCTGAGGGTTATCAGTCTCATGGCTGCAGCACCGAGGTCCAGAATGCATGTGGTTCACATCATACAATGCCTGTTTCTAAATGAGCCATCAGACACATAGGGTCACAGAGGGACCGATAACGACCAATATATTCTATTGATGTGTTTGCCAGTTTAATGTGGAAATCAAATTCAGAGCGCAGTTTTGAGACAATGGGACCATGGAAACACATTGCTACGAAACACATGCACACATGTAAACGCCCGCGCGCACACACACACACACACACACACACACACACACACACACTGTTGTTTCCTTCTGCCTGCAAGTTGTCAAGCACTTAACTCAGCATATTAAAATAATGGATTAATTATTTTTGTGGGAGGTCAATATAAGGACAATTTTAGCCAATAATACGTTTCCTCACCGACACAGCCAAACATTTTTCAGCTGTCATCATCACCATCCAGATTCAATAACTTTGAATGATTGTGGTGGACAAGGTCGCTCTGTTGCCTTCATTTTCAGCTGATCTGAATCGCATTTGGGGGTGAGAATAGGATGTGACTGAAAATGTCAGCCATGTAGCACTTCAGATCGCTACCTTTTTATAGACAATGAAGCCAGTATTTTTCCATGTTCAAATGTGTTTCTTGCAGGCTGTAACTGATTTTACTGGATCCACCTATTGTGTGCTAACAGTGCAACGCTTGAGCTTTCATAGTTTTTGTTGTTGAACACTTAAAACATTACAACTTGTTTTAGAAACCACATATCAGAGCATGCGTTCAGTTTAAGGGCACGGATTTACAGATTTTGCATCACTTTCTTAGCTTTTCATTCACTGTGAACCTGTTCCCACAAATAACTGAGTGAGTAGGCTGCATGCCCCTTGCATGACAGGTTTTCAATTGCCTGATTTTCAACAACGGTAAAAACATTTTCCCCCCTTTATCAAAAAGTAATTCTGACATTGCTTATCAGAACAGCTTATTTCTCTAAATGTAATGTCATAAGCCCTGAACGATTACAGTCCCATTAATGGAAAAGAAAAATTAGGACATGAGGAAAATACAAAGCGCATAACAGTAACTGCTTTTAGACACAAAAAAGGCTCCACAGGAAAGCTCGGAGGGTTCATGAAAGAACTTTTCTTTCATGGGCACAAATTACATTGACGTAACGTTAAATATGAATAGGATAAAAGCCCACCATACAAAGCAAACACTTAGTACTCAGCAGTGGCTAGATGTTACCAGCATGTGGCCAAGAATATAGTGGCTCATCTGAATACTGGATAGTACACAGCATGGATTATGGAATATAATAGACAGCAGCTATATTTACTGCTGGATATCATGTTGCATGTTTTTCCTGTGACATGACAGTTGATTTTACTTTACAGCAGGGTCTTAGGGACTTGTTTCTTGTCTCATTCTTATTCTCTCTCAGTTCATACTTTGAGCGACTATATATTCAATACCATGCCAAATCTAATGTGGTCCAGGCATGACTGCTAAACACTTCTAGAATGGTAATACTGTGCTCACTACAACTATATGAATGTGTGACCTAATCTATATGTATTGACAAGCTATACCTCCAACAGTTTAATTACAATATTAATAATAATATTATTAATAAGAAGAAGAATATAATAATAATAGCCCACCAACTATGTTGTTTTGACAGCTAATTGCCAAATCAGATCTATCAAAAAGCTAACTTAGCATAAGTGAACACACTCTTAAATGAGCAGCAGTGATTTCTAACATATTACCACTGTTTTTTCCCCACAACATTGTGCGCAAAATGTGCATTCATTATTCTGTAATTACCCCGCTGTTCCTCCTCTGCTATGTTATTCATTGCATGCATTCTCCACACTGTTGTGACAGGAAGGATAAAATGAATGAGCACCACAGATAGGATCAACTACACCATGGAAACCCGCCATTAATACTGTGCTACAGCTAAGAAACAACCCTCTGTCAAGGCCACTGCTGAAGTGAAAAGGTACAGTAGATCCTTTACGCAAGGTTATTCAGACTAGTACATGTTTTAGGGCACTGCATGTAGTACTTGTGCTTGAACCACAATAATTACCAATAATCCCCCTATTCGCACACGTTCCTACTGTGCAGCATTTCAGCATGGTGGTGTAACAGTGATTAATTAACAGTGTGCCAACCTTCGTGTGAATGATTCAGACAACAGTTTTGACACAGTGGCAAGGGACAAGCTTGTTTCTCCCTGTCCCAGCTGCCTTTCCCATTATTCATTGTTTAAGTGCACATTTCTGCCTATTCTTGGTCATGGGCTTGCATGTGTGTGGATGCTTGTGCCTCCATGACTGCATGTTGCCAAGAACATGAAGAATAATGGCTATTCACAAGCTCCTGCCACAACTCTCTGCATATATGTTATCCATGAACTATAATGGGTCATTAAAAGAAAGGAATGTTTATTACTAGCACAATGAATGGCTTTATTATCACTAACCAGCTGTAGCTATTGTAAACCAGAATATACTCTGTACAGGAAAATCTAAATGGCACATTGCTTGAATTGATTTGACCTTGTGCGTTTCAAAAATGCTCTGAGATCAGCTGCTACCACCAAAACATGAGTGGCTTACACATTTCTCTACCCCTCCTCCCTTTACTGGCTCATGTTGTTCTCTACCCCCCCCCCCCACCCTCGCTGTTTATGTCAAAAATAAACAGCGAGCTAGGGTTCTGTGTGCACAATAAAGTAAGTATGACTCTATAGTTGAACAGCTTCATAACAATTTGTATGTTTATCAGGTGCTACAGTATAATTAAGACTCAAAAATACCAACTGCTTCATTATTGGATGCAGTATAAATGATTTTAATAGCACCACTACAATATTGCCAGTGCATCTGCTTTGATGTTAGCTCTGCTTCCTGCGTGGTTAGGTGTTCATAATATAAACACACAGCATTCTTATAGTGTGGCACTTTGATCGTGGTTCAACTAAACACCCTACAACTCAACTCAATACACAGGAGTCCACATTGTTGGAAGCAAAGGAACTCAAGAAGAAAACTGAGTCACCCCTAGAATAACATTTTATTGGAACTGTTGTGACTTCAGATCTTTAGTGTGTGATCGTCATGCACGTCTCACAGAATGACCAACTACTGCACATACAGTATATACTGTATGTGCGTCTTAGAATGGCATTGAAATTGTATTCAGCTGGAGGCAACCTGGAGCTGTCCAAAGCTGACTCCTCAACCTTCCCTTTTACCTTGAACCTCACCTGGCTACTGCCAGGGGTTTCCATTCTAACCCTCATCATGTGCAGTAGTCCACTAGAAGAAGTTCTGCAACACGGCAACATTTATATTTCAACGGGTTGGATATGAATTATGCACATGTAACCACTGAGAAGGAGTTTAATGATGCCTCCCTGGTAAGTCAGCCTAGACAAACCAAGAGTGATTTCTTCCCGTCTCAGCTCGGGGGTGTGGAGATGCTGATTTGGAACAAATGTTTGACCTCGTCCCTCTTGTTGTGTAGTGTTTGCAGTCGACGCACAGGTTCGGAGTGGGAGATAGGAATGAGGGTACCTAACCCTGTCAGAATATTGATCTGCCCTCACATCTAACGTAATGATTCTTTGTCAGTAATGAAATGACTGGACAGAGCTGAATACAAGTCGTATCATCAATGACTTTTAATTAAGAGTCCACAGTCTCTCCTTTTGACCCTATTCATCTATATGCCAGTGGAGGCCTGCTGATTATTATTTCATCTAAACATGCACGTGCTAACTCAGAGTTGGTTTCTGTCTTTCAGTGTAACCTTGGTATATTGTCTTGAAATCAAATATGTTTTGAAGAAAGTTTGAAATAGTCTGAAGTGGGTCTGGATCACTCTGCTTTCTCTTAAAGGCAGTGTCACACAGGTACACAAATACACAACACGTACATTTTAAACAATTGCATCCTTCTTTATACACAGCACAACCTTTCACACAGGGCGCATTGCATTTTCACTCTCGTTTCTCCATAATATTCACACTAGGCGAAAAAGCAATGACAAAACACCATTGAGAATACAATTCCTGAGAATGTTGAAACTGGAAAGTATCAACAGGGAAGCTCGAGGCAACTCAGATAACCTGCCATCATCATTGCTATCAGAGCTTTACTGGGCAATGTGATGACGGAATACATTTGCCGCTGGGTGCTGACACTAAGCTTTTGTGTTCAATGTGTTGATGCCTGTATAAACAATCACCTGCGTGTCCCATGTTGTGACGCTCCCATTGAGGACACAAACGGAGAGTGCTTGATATCACTTGGATGTCATTGCCCAGATTTATATTGGACATTGGATATTTATTTTTCATTGTATCATGCAAATGTCAATTCAGTGACATCTCTGGCCCTTGTGGCCATTGGCAGCATTGCCTTGCTGTGTCTATTAGCATGTCCCAAGGGGCAGGGTCTGACTCTAGGCTTGAGGCAGTCGTGACTTGTGGTGACGGGTGGTATTGCAGCCAGAAGAACCAGCTGCAATACACACCGCCAGAATTCGTTATCGGTTTAAATACAAATTTCAGGTGCCACATTTGGCACATATGGTGTGCTTCATAATATTCTTTAGGTGCTTATTTTCATACCAGTATATTCTTTATTAACAAAGTCAATAAAGCCAGTTTGGACGACTATTTGTCATAATGTTATAACCACAAGGCTTGAGGTCGGGAATTCCCGTGTGGCATGTTCTGTACTCTTCTGTTTGTACTGCGCGTGTTGCATAAAGGTTGATTCATGTTTCTGCGACGAGCTTACGTCTAACCTACGGCATTGGCTACGGCGTAGTTTGAGCATATTATACTTCTGCGCTGGTCGGCCGTGCAGACCTGTGCGCGCTGACTGCGCATGTGATGATGCAATTAAGTGCTATGTCATGTTTATGTGCCAGAATTAGAAGAAAATGTGTGTGTACGTTTTTTGAAATAAGCATATACAAATATTTATTTCCAGGTAATCTCTTAGTTACACCAATTTATGAAACAATCTGGCTTTAACAACTAAGAAATCCTGCAGGGAGCGTCTTGGCTCCCAATAGAACACTAATAGAGTTTAAAACATTTTGAAATAAGCTTATAAAAATATTTATTTCCAGCGAATCTCTTAGTTACACCACCATTTGTCATAGGAAACAATCTGCCGATACACAATAGTATTTATAAAAGAAGCTTTTCGTGGCCCGTACAAGGAAATTCCAGGACATAAAAAAGTTTCTTTCCAGGGTCAGTTATTCTTGAGAATGCTTGCTAACTTCCCTAATATCCCTCGCAGCATCACACATTGAAACACATTATGAAGCAAAGCGTAGTTCTGCGTCTTTGATGTTGTGAGCGATGTTCAATATAAGTATCGGACATGCGAAGAGATATTTGTAGAATTTGATAAAAACTGTATTACAATTGCTGCCTACAGTATACCTGGTGCACCCACTAAAAACATCAGGCATTATTTATATATTCAGTCTTGTGTTCTCTCTTTACAATGTACAAACCAAACTCCACCACTCACTACTCCACTGATGACTGACACCACATTGTTTGTTTGAATAAGATGATTTTGTATATTTCTGTAATACATTCATTTGAATATTGGACATATCTCACATTCTCCCCTTGTTATGGTCACATTTTATAAGGTAGGTCGTGACACAGACAACAACCACCTCAACCACACAATTAGAATATTCATATTACAATTGTCAATGTACTGTAAGTGATCAGGACACCATTATCAACAAAGAGTGCTATATTACAACTAACAGAGCTATCTATTCATTTATTTTTCATTGCACATATGTCTGCCCATAACGTTTTTTGTATGTAGAGCTAAAGAGGCTCTGTATGCAGCGATTTCTACGTGTAGTGTACTTTAGGGAAACATATTTGAAAGCATGCATTATAGGCAGGTAAAACCTAATTAAGCCATTTAAACAGGTCCTTCAGTTCCTAACTGCTGATGAGCATCACCAATGGGCCATCATTACAGTATTAGCCTTCCAGTATTGTTAGGAATGAATGAGAGAATAATTCTACTGTAAGGATAATCTGATTATAATTTCAGGGGTCACAGAGAGGCTAAAACATGGTAATGGAGCATTGATTTCATTGATCAGATAATGTTTGATTACAACCTCAACACCTGAGCCCTTTCTTTGCCTTTGTATTGTTTTACATTACCCTAGACACTGCAGCTAACGATGCATTTATAACAACAGGGCATGGGTACAATGACCATGAACACCAATGACATCTTCGTGCTGCTGGCAGAACAGTTGTTTGCAACCTATGGTATGTGTCATCAGAGAAGCTGTATACAGAAAAATACAATTCTCTCCTGCGGGCACAGATTCCTACCTATTACCAAGACGCAGCACTCACTCTTTAAGGCTCAGGTGTCAGAGAAAGATACAGGCAAAAAGAACTGAACTGGCAGAGTGTGCAACAATGTTGCCCTTTTCGCATGGGCGTAGATTTCGTTTGAACATTGGGGGGGACATATAAAGCGTGGGGTCTGGGGGAATCTTAAGAATCAAACACTTCGTTTTCTGTATATTAGTGAATTCTTATGGAACAATTTGTGCCTTTTCTGCATGAGCGTATGTATGGTGGAAATGTATTTTTATTTCAAGGAAAACATTAAAAACAGGAACCCTGGCACAATTCAAAATATATAAAAGTATTGTATTTCTCAATTCCTCTGGTAGGCATAGGGCTATTTCATGTTTTTCAACATAGCCCTGATTTAACCTACATTTCTGTTCTATATGTGGGGGAAGTACAGTAAATATGACATATTCATTTCAATGGTCAATTAACTAATTGTAATTAATGTAAACTCCTCGACAATAGCTCATATGCTCATGTTCAAAACATTCTGCATATTCAAAATATCTGTGTTTTGGGATGATCTGAGCTTAAATAGCTAATTTTAAACAATAATAGTCTACTACATATTTTGGCAACATTGTGGATATAGCTTATTCTGCTACCGCCGAATTAGCTTTTTCAGTGCATCTTTTGTGTTTTTATTGGGGGGACAATTGCACTTGTTGTTAAAGCTTGAGGGGATGCATCCCCCCTGGAATCTACGCCAATGCCTTTACTTCTGTCTAAAGTACATCAAATCCAGTGGTCTTCACCAAAGTCAGGCTTTGAAATGATTACATTCAGTATTTATTTAATGGTATTTCCCCCCCAAAAAAGATGGAGCAATTATTAATTATATGGATTAAACATTTGCTAACGTGATAGCTTGTAGAATGATTGTATCTTCATGTTAAAGTATTTCACAACCTCTTGTTTGAGGCAATATATTTGGATATTTATAATTCAAGAGCATTATTAGTGTTTTGCCATGAAATTGCTCAGTTGAGAGCTACTTTAAAAGGTACACTGCTCGATTATACAGTGCCTTAGAGCGCTTCAACTATGCACAGATGTGTGTATATTTTCAGTGAATTATTTCATGTACCCTGCACACAGCAGAAACCTTGAGATGTTTCACAACAAGAAAAAAACAAACAAAAAAACATGTTGGATTGTTGTTTCCCAAGGAGCTGAAATGGTTTCCAATGCATTTTTAACTGTGATGTACAAGCAAAAGAATTCCCTTCCAGTCAAGGCACAATGTAAGACTGCTCAAGAAACTTGGTTTAACTATAGAGTGTGCTATTTTCAGATCCACTGCTAAATAAAAATTTAAAACATTTGCATCTTACTTAAATGTAAAAACATAGTACTCCCTACTGCACATAATGTTTGCATATCAAATATATCAAAGCATGTTCATGCAGGGAATAGGATTATTTAGCTGGTACACTCTGCAAGGCAGTTTTTGTCATGAAAAATGTGATCAATGACTTTATCCTTGAAAGCTATGCATCATAATTATAATTGGGAGAGACTCACCATATACAGTATCCCTGAAAACAATCTGCCCAATCCCCTAGTTATCCAGGTGATAAATGATTCTCCTGTAGCCATGCACCTTTTATATTTATTCAGTGGATCACCTCACCTGCCTCATAACGTGTTAGTGCCCGGTTTATTAATAATAATAATAATAATAATAATAATAATAATACATTCAATTTAAGGACGCATTTCAGGACATCTTACATTGTACACAGGCAAATATAAAGTTCAATATAAAACGTTAAGATATATAATACAGTTATGGACTTTTCACACAGGCAGGAACATACATTATAGAAACAATATAAAATTAAATTAAAACGATTTGGAAAGTATATATAAAATCAAATAATAATACATGCTTATTGGGAGGGCAGGGGAGAACATTTAGAGTGGAACAGAAGGTCAAATGCTAGGATGAATCTTGAGAAGCTTAGTAAAAGAGGCAACTGCTGTAGCATGTCATATGTGCAGGGGAAAGGCATTCCCGGGGCAGAGCAGCTGAATGCCCGAGCCCCCATGGTGGAGAGGTGGAATGGGGGGGGGGGTGACAAGAAAACCTGCAGAGGATGAGCAGAAAGTGAGATCGGTAGGGAGTATATGCCAGTAGAAGGTTAGAGAGGTAGGAGGGAGCCAGATTGTGGAGGGCCTTGTATGTAAGGAGGAGAATCTTGAAGTTGAGGAATTTTATAGGAAACCAATGTACTGTAGGTGAATCTGAATTAGAGTGATGTGATCCGTTGGCCTTGTGTTTGTGACGATCCTGGCAGCAGAGTTCTGTACTAATTGGAGTCTATTGATGAGTTTGGTTGGGATGCCAGAGAGAAGAGAGTTGCAGTAATCCAGACGTGAAGTGACAAAAGTGTGGATGAGGTTTTTGGTGCTTGAGTATGAGAGTGAGGAACGGAGTCTAGATATGTTGCGGAGGTGGAAGATGGATACCCGGGTAATGGTTTGGATGAAAGAGAGTTATCAAAAGTGACACAAAGACTTTTTGCAGTTGTTGACAATGGGATGGGAAGACTGGCATTTTGTCTTGTGTGGGAAGAGGATATTTGAAGCCAATGAGCAGTCTGTCTTGCTGTTGTTGAGTTTAAGGGCGTTTAGAGATGTCGTGAATGCAGTTGGTGACGGAGATTGCAGGGAGGGATGAGGTGGGTTCAGTTGAGATGTAAAGCTGGGTGTCATCGGCATAGCAGTGATAGTCAATCTTGATGTGTCTCATGATCGTGCCCAAGGGTAAGAGATATATGATGAAAAGCAGAGGACCCAGAATCAAGCCTTAAGGGACACCCAGTGAGACTGCCTCACATCTTGATCTGTGGGATTTCAGCTGGACGAATTGTTGGCGCACATTGACAGGAGAAACACCAGTGGAGCAGACTATTATGTGGCCTTTGTTTTGAGTTGGGAATATATCATTTTGGATGAAATCCATCAAGTAACAACATAAAATCAGCAGCGAATGGACAGCTAGCTGTTGTGTCAACATGAATATTAAAATCGCCCAAAAGCAGTACATTGGGAGACTTAGCACAAATACATGTAAAAAGTGAGGACAATTCTGTCAAAACCATGTCAGTTTGTTTGGGAGGTCTTACAACAATTAGAGGTTGTGTAAGGAGGTACACTAAAAGATTTGGTTTTCAGATTGTCACGGTGAAGAACAGCAACCTGGCCCCCTCGTCCTGTAATCTGTGGTTGAGATATACTGAAAAAACACAGGTTCGCATATTGCATATGCCTATTCATGAATAATGCATTCATGGAAGGGTACAAGGGGAGATTGGGTATGTCTCGCAAAAATATGAGAGGAGGTGCGCAAAGAGAGAGCGATTACCTATTCAGTTGGATGTATGAAAACTGCGGTGCAAAGCGCAAGCCGATTTTGCAGTGAACATTCTCCACCTCTGAAAAGCAGGTGTTGTCCCAGTTAGCACGTTTCTTCGAACAGGAGACGCAAGCAACGGCAAGGTTAATATCGAGCAAGAAGAAGACACAGGCCATGGAGAGACGTGTTGAAGGAGTTGATTGTGTGCTGTTAAAAAAAAAAGTTTTTCGACTTCTTTCATTTAAATTTTAGTTTGATAGACAAGTAGGCTAGTTATAAATCAGTCTAGCCTACTTCATGATCGTTAAACTTGTTGTTTTTTTTACTGAGTTTGTTGCTCCATTGCTTTCGGGCGCTGCAATTTAAGGATATGGCTGAAACATAGAGCAGAGTCCAGACTACTCGCCGTGTTGACGCCAAGTTTAGAGGGTGGTGCCAAACTCAGATTACGTGATGAGTCACAAGTTTAGTACATCCAACGTGAAATGCGACGGCACAGCGTGCGCTATCAGCGGTCTGGTTGCGCTCAGTTTTACGCTGCTCTTGCTAACGTACGTACACAAGGCCCTCTATACTTAATTCTCCATCATTCCAGGTATGTGTCTCTTCACATTGTTTTACTATCAAACCTTTTTGGAAGAGTACATGAAATTGTTCACAGCATTGACTATCTATGATGATTCCACATACTATCAATGTCTCACGCAATGAGATGATAGCCCTTGCTTGTCACAACAGTGGGTGTGTGGATAACCCTGAATAATTTGCTGACAATATTTAGTAAAACCCCAAAACTCCACCCAGCACATTATTATTATGTTGTCCTTGTACATATGGAAAGTACTGTATCATAAGTCCCTTAATTAAAGTCAGCCTGGGGCAAAGAAAACAAATTACAGCTAATAGTTGCCTTTATGAAGGTAATGGGAAGAAGCACTCGATATGTGATTTGTGCTAATATAAATACAGTTTTCTGACATACTGGTTGATTAGGAAGCTGGCTTTTAACTATTGCATTCCACTGTAAACTATACAGATTGGGGTATCAAGTAGAAATGGGCTTTATATACAGGAGCTCATGAACACATCTCAGGCTGTTTGACAGCATGGGTAGAAGGATGGGAATACCTGCAAGCAACAGTGTAATCCCTAGAAGCTTCATTACACTAAATCTACACACACTTTATTCCCCAGAGGACATGCCTGAAAAATAGACAAACACACACACGCACGCACGCACACACTTTTGTTTCTTTTAGTGTAGCTTTATAATTCCTGAGAGCTTGCATAGAAAATTGCTATGTTCTGTGTACCACACATACAGTATTACGCATGATTATGAAAAAGGCTTGGCTTATATGGTTGTCTTATTTTTAAGACCGTTTTGAATTCTGTCACGTTAGGGACATGCTATCAATGAGCATATGTGGGGCACTGCATGGACACACATGCCAGTCCATGAATGGATGTGTGTGTGTGTGCGCGCGTGCGTGCGTGTGCGCTTCAGCATAATGATGTTGCGGTACTGTAGATGAACTACACTATACACCAGGGTCAATGTGGACATATCTGAAAGGCTGTATGTTGTTGGAAGTTTATGAACCATACGTTTCTCTATGGTGTGACATTGTTTTTCTTTGCAGTTGAATTGCCTGAGGCGCAAATATGATGCGACGTTCACTGATGCATTATTGATGCCATGTCAGCACCAGGGTAGTGGTTGCAACAGGCTCCGTGCAACTAACAAACACACATACTGACACCAACTAAAAGCTTAAATCAGAGCCATTATTTCAGCCATATCACTCATGCCCAATGGAGTCAAATAAAATTGTGCTGCACCTGCATTGTCAGACATGTTGACAGACATACAATACACACCACTGACAATACACCATAGGGAACGAAAGAGGTTAAATAGCAAACATTCGATTACAACGCAGCGAATGTGTAAAGATACAGGGATCAATAACACCACCCTTGCACCCTCATTAAACAGCATGGTAGCTGGGAAGTGCATAGAATATGTATACCCAAATGTATCTGTGAGTGCTTATGGCCCGCGGGTGTTAATATTGTTTAACAGGACAAATTGGCATCTGCAGATTATGTTGTTATATTAACTCAGTCAGAAATGAGGTAAACAGACTGTATACAGCAGATACATCATTTGTCAGAATGGAATAATAAAGTGGTTACTTTGGAATGTGATGTAAAAATAAAGAAGATATATTTCAGAGAATCTAGGTCATTAGAATTTCTTCACCCAATGAAATTAAGATTATTTTAATATTAACCATTGCTATAATTATTATCAGTAGTATTTCCTTGCCTTGTTTATAATTCATAATGATCTGTACACAGAACAAGCATTGCTCACCTGGTACACATGCCTTGTGTACCAGGTGGTCCCCTATGAACCCAGGTTCAGGGGTGCTCTAATCACCTGCCCTTCCCCCGCCCACACCTGTATCATGTTGTTGATTGTCTTGTTTCATATAGGTTGGTGTGTTCATTTTGCCCTTCCAGGTTATTGTTTGAGTTCGTGTTTGCTGTTTCGTGTAATTTATTCAACTTGTGTCCACCCCTATGTATGTATTTGTGTGTGTGTGTGTGTGTGTGTGTGTGTGTGTGTGTCTGAAACGTTATATTTGAACTGAGTTGATTAACCGTAATTATGTGACATAGCCTACTGTAACTTAATTTTCTCTAACCCTGATGAAGATTTAATGGTTTATTGGTTTGGCGCTTTCTTGGCCTGATATCAATTATCTTAAATTTACATTCAGTTTGCCACT
>JAODOY010041742.1:0-20126 GCA_025399855.1 Forbesichthys papilliferus
GGTGAGACACACACAGGCCAGAAATGACCCCCCCCCCCCCCCCCACACACACACACACACACACACATACACAGTGTTTTCTCGCCCATCTGGGAAGTATTTGTGCATTCCAGCTTGCAGCAGATGTCACCGAGCTAAGCTATATCGCTTCTGCTTTAGCCGAGGGCAACAGCTGTGCGCTTTACTTTATGTCTTTCAAAAGAGCAACCCTTCCTCCCCCTCCCCCCGTGCTATGAGAGTGACAGTTATTGGTCGGTTGAAATGTCACTTAAACTATCTGCTGTCCAAGTCAAGTCAAGTCCAGTCAATTTATTTATAAAGCAGTTAAAAACAACCAACAGGTGAACAAAGTGCTGTACAGGGTTACGCAATAACAACAATAAAATACAACATACAATAAATAAAAAACAACTGTGCTTGTTGGTTTTGTGTTTTGAATTTATGAGTCCTTATGTGTCCTTATCGCTACTTGAACGCCACAGAATAGAAATATGTTTTAAGATGAGATTTGGGATGATCTGACAGAAATGGGAAGATTATTCCACAAATCCACTATATCTTATTCTGCAGTGTGTTACTTGCTTCCCTAGCTGTGTTAATGCAAGTATCTAAAGGAAATGATCATATAAATAATGTGAGGAGCTGCGGTTGCCTTCTTGAATGTGCTCTATTATTTTAGTCATTCTGCATAGCCCTTCATGTCCATGTTTCTCTAGTACTGTCTTGTCAGTGGCTTTGCCGGCGCTTTCTAATCGCTCTGTCCATACTGTGGAGTGCCTCGGCCAGTCTACGATGCAGCAGTGGAAGATCATCGATTGGTTCATCCCCGATGCCACCGTGGCCCCATCAATAAACATACTGAGCACAATGGACTGCTCTCTGTGGCCAAAGCCCTTAGATCACACAGCTGGGTTTACATGGACACTTTTTAGTCTTTCTAAATCGAATCTTTCCGATTGACGGTTTCAGGTTACTTATTTACGATGTCACCTAATGGGGTCTGGTGTTTACATGCTCAGTCGCAACTTATTGGAATTTATGTTAAATATGAACACGTTATCTAGCTCATACTGTAACGTGTCCCGCTAGCAAATGGTAAAACCGCCTAGCTTCCAGTTGTCGGAGAGTGAGGCTAGGGTATTTGTGTGACTGGTGGAGAAATGTACGCTCCAGTTGAAGTCACCGTATTAACTCACATTCACTTATTTGCACGCGTCGCAGTTTTGTCCAGACTTTGTACTGTTCTTAATACATACATAACAGTGGCTGTGCAGAATAAATCACCGGCATCACACATAACGTAAGACAAGGCATGCGCATTAGAACGCAACCAGGAAGTAATCTTGTTTAACCGTTTACATGGTAGAATTCTTCTTTCGATCTTTAGGTCATGGAACGTGTTACCTCTCTGCTGCGGAATGAAATTTCGATCGGGTTGTCCGTTTCTCTTCCGAGCGTGGTGTTAATATGGAGCATTTTCTTTTGGGTTAGGCTTTTAACCAGATTCCAATTGGAATAATAGGGTCCATGTAAACACAGCATGAGGGCCACGTGCGTGTTTGTGCGTATGTGTGTGAAAAGTAGAGATAAAAAGATGCTGTACATGACAGGATGAAAGCACAGTAATCCATGGAGTAAGGACCAAGGACATTTCTTCCCCAAGGTGTTCACCTCCCTGGTAATTGTGTTTATGATGTACTGTAGTTGGCTTTTCACAGTCCATGTGACACCCTTCCTCCTATAATTAATATTATTCAATAATATGCCTATGTCATTAGCATTTTAAACAGCCAATATTATACACTGTAAACCCCATTATACAATGTAACTATAAGTTAAGTTTTAAAAATCAAATAAAGAATAATGGTGTGACCCATTAGGTGGCAAAACATTTTAAGGCTAAACCGCCCTGTATCTTCCTACATTTAGTTGTCCATGCTAATGTTTTTAGATACAATAGGCCTGAGTGTCTGTGTTTCACTGTAACAGTAGTTGTGGTTTGTTGAGTGTTGTTTGGTGGATAAGGAACTGTGTGTCATTCAAATGTGTATTACATGCTTTGGTTTATTACATTTGTGTACTTTTGCCGGTGTGGGTGTGTGCTTGCACACGTGTGTTTTGATATAATTTGCAGATTTAGGACAACATAATATTCCCAGCATCATAAAGAGCTTATAGCATAGTGAGGCCATATCATAATTAAAACGTAATGTGAGTAATCACCCAAGAGCATATCCCATTAATGAAATATAGATGGTGACTTCACCCTAACATTTATATGTACGAGTTATTGCTCAGCCTTCATCAGCGTATAAATAATATCTCTACTGGGATATGAAAACAACTGCCTTCCAAGCAAAGCAATAATATTATAATCCTTACAAACTAATGAATTTCCTTATTAACAAGGCTGGTTTTTACATTGCCATTGTCTACATTGTTAAGGACACACATTTTACTCCTGTGTAGCTTGTCTAGCATCACTACCTAATTAAAAAAATACATTGAATTAGTAGCACCTATGTTTGGTCATGAATGTCTCATTGTGTTTGGATATATCAAAGCACACAAACACCTTATGTGTGTGAGTGGAACAAGGACCCGTCTGACCACTCTAGGCCCCCTAGTGGCCAATAACTAACACGGCTATATTAACTGTTTGTTCTTCCACTTCCACTGCTGTTTACAGAGGAAGCAGAGGTGTGACATAGCCATTGAGAGGAAATGAGGTGTTCTATTTGTATTTTGTCTCACCTCCATCGACCGTCCGATGGCAGCTGGGAGCTTCAGCAGTGTGTGTGTGTGTGTGTGTGTGTGTGTGTGCGTGTGTGTGTGTGTGTGTGTGTGCGTGTGTGTGTGTGCGTTCACACAACCCAGGATTTATAAACAATAAGCTTTAAAGTCAGTTTGATAACATGAGCCTTTACGAGATCCGGCAAGCCACACACACACACACACACACACATTCTCCTTGTAAAGTAATGATGTAGCTCCACTTCTGAACTGAAGCCGGGTCGGACCGTAAAACATTCCTCAGAGAAACACCAGATTAAACCGTAAAATTCCCAATGATAAAGGGAATATATATGACACCCCTCCCTGCCCCTAGGCCTCTCACTGGGAGAAATGGCTGCACACGGCCTGTCCTCTTTGAAGTGGGGGGGCTTTAAGCCTGCGCTGGCCTGGCTGGCTCACTGTGATTCCTTGAGGAATTACCATGTAAAGGCTAGCCTGCTCTGCTACACTGCACGCTTCATAGCACCACACGCTCCTGGCTTCACACTGTGTGTGTGTGTGTGTGTATCTGATTGTGTGTGCCTGTGTCTTTGTGTTTATGTGTGTGTGCATGTGTCTGTGCGTGTACATCTCTGTGTATGTGTGTGTGCAATAATAAAGAGAGATACGTATTTGATAATATATGTTTTGTGTACATTTGTGTACATAAAGTGGGCTGGCATGCGTGTTTGTCTGTGACTTGTGTGTGTGTGTGTGGTCTTTGTTTCCACCATATTAGTCCACAACACATATCTAATCACGTGTGCGTATCAACCTTGCTAGCCACTTGCTAATGCTAGCGTTCCTATAGTCTTCTGGACCTGGGCCGTCTAAACATCGCATAGGGTGAGAGCGGACGCTCTGTTTTTCTGACATCGTGAGGTGATTAAGAAGCAATCAATTCCATCCCTCTCACAAAGCCACTCTTTTACCAACACAATACCTCATTATCCCGGCCAACATTTGATTGTGGCACAGCATTAAAAAGGCTACCACTCAATTGTGTGTGGAATTGCAAACAGATGTTAAAACAAATGTGCTTAATGGCTTTCCCTCCTCTCTACTCCTCGCCTATGCCCAAGCCATTCTCTATCACCCCATGCACCCACACTTGAGTGTACTTTTAACAATACGTCAGATGCACATGTGCCTACATGAATATCCACTCTGGAGGATGTTTCTAGGGACATTCTAAAGCAGTGACATTTGGAGAAGTAGCTTCCTTAATGTGTTGGCTAACAGAGCGTGTAAGCTTTCTCCTTCTGACAGACACGATAGACAGACAGGACAGACATTTACAGACACGTACAGATGGAATGAAGACTCAATTTGACACTGTGAATATAGCAGCTAGACCCCACATTATAAATATAAAATTACAAATGAAAAGTCTATGTAGGCTCAATTATTATTGCAATACCATAATCAGTAATTGCAGCAGTACAATCAAGAAATGATATGGGCCTATCATAGATTGTTATTTTTAAATTTATTTTAACTAAACGTTCACTAGCATTATAATTACCGTATATTCTTTTCTCAATATGATATTAAATCTATACAGTTATAGTTGAATTAATATCCAGACATTTTGCTAATTAATCATGGGGATTAGGTTTGTGACAACTCAAGTGTTAGCTATATGCCTTACAGTAGTTAAAACATTGTTTTAGGCGTTGACAGTTGTTTTGGCAAAAAATAATTGAGTCCAAAATGTATTTCAGCCTTCCCAAATAAATAAAATAAATGATATCCTACTGTATTTCACAGTTATTGACATCCTCTTTCCCACCATAATTACAGTAAAGTACAAACTTAACACTATGTTAAATATTTGCATTATTGTCTGTTATTTTGTGCAAGTTTGTAGTAAATACATAAATATAAATAATGTATCTAGTATAATTATGTGCAGTAAAACATTAATAGTTTACGATACGTCAAAGGACATATGCTCAGATTTTGCTGTGAAATATCAAGTTCCCAAATGCCATTATGACACCGCTGATTATGGAACAAATTAATCTTACACGTTGATTTTTGGTATTCTCATCCCACCCTGCTTCTATCCAGTGTGAGGGTATAGAGTAATGCCTCAACAGAGACAGGACATATGGCATCATGGCAGCATGATGGCTGCTCTTATTCCTAAATAGTGGAATGTAATTGTACCCTAGGAAGAAATGGTCTGATCTGAGGATCAGTGATTGATGTGGTTTGAGCCAATTATACAATATGCAAGGGTAATATTAGTAATTGTTTATTGTAAATTGAGCTACATGTGTAAGAGTAGTAACTACAAAGAAATGTAACATTCCAACACAGTTTGTTTTCCTATCTCTGCCCCCTGCTTTTAACCTTACCCCCCCCCCACAGCAGGGTGATTAACTGAAGCCTGGGCTGCCACAGCTGGCATGCTAGACCCGCGGTGCCCGCTGGCAGACCACCGTGCTGTATGTCAGTGTCATCAGCACAGCAGTATCACACCAGCAGCATAGCAACACCACAATGGTGAGAACGGGGGGGTGATTTGAAAAAATCTTCGTTAAGCGTCCCCACCTCGCTCCTGGTGCGACCATCTGTTTCTGTTGTCATGCCACATTCTCGCCAGGCGGTTAAATTCATGCACCGGCTATGCATTGTGGCGCAGCCTTGTGTCTATGTCGCTATGAAGCTATGATTCTATGAGAATCATAGCTTCACACCTTCTGGTAACAACACATTTGCCTGGCGTCTGCAGAACTTATTGGGCTGCCACGAGCCCACGAGCCAGGGCAGACCTCCTGACTGGTTGAGGTTAGCAACCTTTGGAGGGCAAGACCACTGCATAGTGCTGGTACGACCAAGTTAGAAGGTTAGGTAGCTGTGCCACTCACAGCTACATGTCACATGGTATGACATCATCACAGTAGGGAGGTGGTTTTGAGACCAAACAGTGTAACTCTCTGTATGTAATGCTCTATGATGTTTAAAACAATATAGCAGCAGTGAGCATTGATCATATAGATATCTAAGACCTGCCCCCATTGGTTACTGTTGCTAATGTCCAACTTACTTTTGAGGCTTGTGGGACGTTATAGTCTCTTTCGTAATATTGTGCTTCTTGTAAAATTAGTCTACCTTGTCAAACAACGTCCATCAACTTCTTTAGTCAAGGAAATACTGTACTGTATTCACAAAATTAGATCCAACACTGGCTGTAATGCGTAGCTTATTATGGTGTTACATAATAAGCGATCAACATTTACAACAGCTACCGGTACGTAGCCAGTAACAGTGCTAAAGGCGAATGCATATTTTCCGCTATCTTACTGTACTGTACCTTCAGCCTTTTGTTTGTTGATGTTTACGTTCAGTTCGGCTGCCTCCCACAAGCTTTTATTCCACTACAACTTTAGTTAAACAGTGTTTTCCGGTTTGAAAAGGGCACACTGAGTTTTCTGCTGCACAATACACTACCTATAGTCTGGCATGAAATCTAGTTGGAATTCCACGTTCCCGAAGCGCATCTAATAACACATGTATATACACGCATTTCTTTAGCATTATAGTGCCCTGTGAAAATGGATGCTAACGTCTATTGTGCTGCTGGATCGATTGATCAGCACTTATATTATACTGTATAACGTTGGGAAGTGTGTGTGGCAGAGGGGGAGGGGTACAGACAATGTATTCATAGCCGGCCGGGCACGCATGCTTGTTTGGCCCATGATGCATTTGATTTGGTCTGAGATGATGGTGCTCTAGCACGACATCTTGTGGCAGAAAGTCATATAGCCACACTTTAAATCAGGGTACACATTCACTTGTGTGTATGTTGTCCTAATCTTGTTTTAAAAGCTTTTAACTTCTCGCATTAACAGTATAAACCCATAAACAGCACTCTTCCACCCAACAACAGCACGTCAATAAACCAACATGGTTTCCAATGCCTACAGCCTTGGCACTTTCAATTTACATTATTTCCCTGACAGCAAAAGCCTCTGCTTGATGAATCTAACTTGCTGTTCAGTATGCTGATAACAATAGGCTATAAAAAGTATACTGCAAACAGTACAATATCATATAAAGTTATGTATGGTAACAATTACTTCTTAATAGCATATACAGTATATAGTTTTTAACATGCTTGGCAAAATAATAGCAAAATGATAGAAAGTATTATAAAATATGTTTTTGGACTAGATGTACCGGTAGCTGTTTATATCATTCAGGTTGTTCAGTTTCAGTATGCTTGTTTGTCAGTGTCACTATACTGTGTGATATGAGATTACTTCTTATTGCAAAATATTGTAAAATCAATAAGCTTCAAAATATATTTTTTTTATAACAATTTAAGTTAAATTAATTTAAGTAATTTCTGATATAAATCCTTATATTATTTCAGAATGTACACAATTAAAATAGGACATTATAACATTACTGAAGGTATTACAGCATTTTGATATAATGCCATTAAACCTAATAGTATGAGCTGCAGTCATAAATCATTCTTTTTAAATGACAGACAGCCTATTAGTGTGCAGGGACTAAATGTAGGCAATGCCTGTCTGACTGATTGGCTCAGTGCACAGTACTGTATGTCTCTATGGAGCACCAGCTCCCAGTATAAACCTGGTGTGGTGTCAAGACTGCAGGGGTAGAGTTTTATAAACACCCCTCTGACTCCTCTAGCTGTGGTGGGAAACGTTTTGTACAAGATATGCAAGATATTATGGGATATGTCCGTACATGGTCCCCAGCAATGTCTTTCTGTGGCGTAAGATTATGTGACACACACTGAACCATGTCGGTGTGCTAATTATGTTTTGGGCTCAGACATACACAACTGTAACAGACAAACAACTTGGCAGCCATCCAACCATTTCTTCTTTCCTCTGCGTAAAGACGCTTCTTGATTATGTTCTAGCGGCCCGCTGGAACACTGCAATTCAGCTCACTCTAATGTTTGACAACTGTCCACACAGGTGCACATGGCTGTGTGTGTGCGGCAGCACTAGCCCTTGTAATGCTTGCCCCAACACCATACAAGGGACACAAACAGGCACAAAGCGAGAAACAGAAAATAATAACATTCTGTCAACATGGTAACCATTTTTGCATTGTGCTGAACAATTTTTTTAAGTTGAACTACAGAATGAATGTAGCAAACCTTACATAAAAATGAATATTTTAAATATGTTTTAATGTATGTACACTCAAATGTGATTTAAATTGGGAGTTTTAAATTGTTTTGTAGCTACATAGTTCACCATGTTTCATGAACCACTTGATAAGGGACACTGGTTACTGGACCTTCAAACCCTCAGCTTTATAACTTCAACTGATCTTAGGTATTGACATTGTTCTACCCAATCATTGAATACGGCTTCACAGAACGGTTTAGTCATTCTGGAGAAAGCTAGTTGATATTTGAACTCAAGCAAAAACAAATAAATGTCAATGCATAATGCTCCTTCAGAAGCTTAGCCTCACACATTGGAATTGCCACAGCTATGTTGTTGTATGGTGCGGTCTGCGCCTGTTTTTTTTTTTTTGTGTGTTCCTATTTACGGAGCCAGGATTGTGTAACACTAGATTCTTTATTCAGCACACACAGAGATACAGTATGTAAGATAGCGGACTGAGGAGGTATTTGGTGAATTTGACATAGTATATTAGCTAACAACTGCTTACTGAAGGAGCCCTGAACAAAATTATATAGCGTTCACCTCAATTTACCAAGTGAGTATATTTAGATAAACAGGCAGACCATTGAGTGTAAATCACGAAAATGTAGTCAACGTCAATGTGTGTTTGTGTGTTTGTGTGAGTGTGTATGCATTATCATTATCATATCATTATCAACAGAGCACTAACTATCAATGTAAGTGGTATTCAGCAGCAGATGGGTTCGATAATGCAGTAGTGTAGTTATGTAAGACCTGCCTCTGCTGTCTCTACTGCAGTGGCAGAATGGGAAACAGACAGGCAGACAGACAGACAGACCGAGAGGTGAGATGAGGTATGGAAAGATAAAGGGTTGAGCGTGAGGTCACTGAATTGTTTTATGAGCAAGCAGGTTTCTGGGGGCAAATGCATTTACATCATTATTATCATATTACAGTAATTTAGCCGATGCTTTTATCCAAACATTAGTGATCAAATAAAATGTGTTTTGAATCAAAGGATAATTGCATTCCAGCAAAATGCATAATATCTGACTATACATACAGTACTGTGTAGAATTGCTTGCCTTTTGCAAATGAAATCATTACAGACATAAGTCGGGGACCTGCTTCTAAAATGAGATGACACTGGCACTTTGACACTTTTTTTTTGTGTGAACCATGCACATTTCTGTCCTTACTTTAATGACGTCAGTCATTTTTAGTCAGAAGAATTGCATCATATACTGTGTAACAGTGTAACAGGATAATTCCTCTTATAATTAAATACATAAATCCAAGAAACATGCATATAGTGGGTAGATCTTGCTACAGTGACATAATGTGATGGGTTTGTATTAAAGCGTTGTTTGAGTGCCTCGAGTTGCATTGCGAAGATAACATTATATTGCAGCGATTACATTGAGAACTCTGAGAACAAAGTTAAATGCACTTAAACACTGTGTACTGTGATGAGCGTACCTGGATGTGTGCATAGTGAGAGGGACAGATAGGGAGATTGAGAGAGGTATGGTAAATTCAGGGAGAATGGACTCAGTGTTCTGGATCTGATGAACTCAGTGCCCTCCGTAACCTGTCTCCATTAACTCCCAACATGCTGGGAAGCAGAATGCACAGCAATATCAGAGAGAGAGAGAGAGAGAGAGAGAGGGGGGGGAGAGAGAGAAGGAGAGAGAAGGAGAGAGAGGGAGAGAGAGGGAGAGAGAGAGGGGAGAGAAACAGAACAGCAAAAAGGTACAAAAAGGTGCAGTAAAGGTACAAACGCTTGTGGGTTGGAGTGGAATCCTGAAGGTACAAAGACAAAAGCTATGTGTTTTTACGTGAATTGTACCTGAAATGTAGATAAATGGTTACATTTATACTTAAATGTATTGTCACTGTACATTAAGAGAGTTAGACAGGTCGAAGGAGTTACAGGCCAGCAGCCAATAGTGTTGTGTTCATACACATGAGCATTGTGGAGTTCTATGCCCTGCTGTATGTTGTGCCCTATGTCACATTGTGTTTCTGCTAGCTCAGTATACGTACGCACGTACTTATACTGAGCGTATCATCGCTTAAACCTTATCTGATCCGTGTAGGTTGATGTAGCCAAACGTCTAATCTCACTGTTTTGTGTCCCCTTCCTTGCATGAGTTCTGTTTCCATGGTAATGTCCGAAATCTATCGCGTGTGAACGTGTGTGTGTGTGTGTGCGCACACGAGCATGCATGGTTACCAAATGATTGGGAACTAAAGACGAGAAGGAATCGCTGCTGTAATACCGGAGCGCTGGGTGCACATAAATCCCTTGGGGAGGCTGTGAGTGGTAGGCTACATGTACAGGGAAGGACTGATGCTATGGAGGGACGAGATCGGGGCTGTTATCTGCCAAAACAGTACTGCTGCTGCGAGCACTGGAGCCCTTACAGAACACCTTACCGGAAGCCAAAAACAGCCATCAATTATTCAACAGGCACAGCATGAACCAGCTACAGATGTAGAAGAGATTAGACGAGCGTGAAGGGAGAGAGGCAGGCGACTCCTGCATATAGCGTGGGATATTCAGCAGCATTGTGGTGTTTATGGTGTCTGCGACGACCGCACACCTGCCCAAATTCTCAGCCGTGAGCGTTAGGAGTTCGCCTCCAAAATCGACTATATTTAGACTGTATACTGACATGAATGCTTGACACTGGGTGAACCGTGCTAAAAGTACTGTAGTTAAACAACATAACATCCACTGCTATGTAGACTGAAATAACTCACACTGTGCCTATGAACAACATTGAATCACCATCTCACGTGATTATACATAGTTTAAATCTGCTTCATACATCAAAATAACAACTTTAATTTTTCTTTTAGCCTTTGTGAGAACATTTATCTCAGTGTTGTTTCACTCAAATTGTTTCACCTCTGGAGAGATAAAGTTAGTAAAGAACCAGTCCAATCAGCTTGCAGTGGAGTAGCAACTGGCTGAAGGTTGTCTAATCATTTGGTAATCACACAATTACAAACATTTTTTGGCTGAGCTTCCAAGTTCCCCTCATGGGAAATGAGGATGAACTAAAAGACAATTGTCTGCCATCCTGCCTAATAATAATAATAATAATAACAATAGTAATAATAATGTTAATGTCTACCTGTGGGTCAATAAGATGGTGTAAATCTACCAGCTATTAGAGTTTAGAGGAGCAGCTAGTTTACGACTGGTAAGTAAGAGCATAATAGCACAATAACAACAGATGTGAAAACATTAATCTGAGTAATAGTGAAGATACAGTCTGCAAACATTTTATGAACACCGCTTCAAGCTGTGGGTCTGTGTCTCTCTCTCTCTCTCTCTCTCTGGAGATGGAAGAATGTTCTCTGCCCACAGAGGAAGACAGGAAAAGTCTGCGTAGACACACACACACACACACACACAGACAGATAGAGACCCATACTACACATGCACCGAGACAGATGGACAGACACACACAGATGGGTGTGTCGTGCACACGGACACACAAACAAAACTTGAAGCTCAGTTTTCACTAGCCACTGGGCCTCTCTCTCTTCATCAAACGCTCTCTCTCGCTCTCTCTCTCTCTCTCTCTCTCTCTCTCTCTCTCTCTCTCTCTCTCTCTCTGTGCATCTGCCTGGTATATAACTCAGTCCCCCAGTTTGACATTTACACTAACAGTTCCTCAAGCTTACATTCATACACACACACACACACACACACACACACACACACACACACAATCCTTACAATCTTGTTCTTGATATGGTAGCACAAATATACGCCTACTCACTTGACACACACACACACGCACACACGCACGCACGCACGCACGCACGCACGCACACACATACAACAGCAAATAATAACGTTATTTGAACCTTCAAACTAAATGCACACATGCAGGTGCACACATGCATACGTGCACGTACACACATACACACACCTGCAAACACACACATGCACAGAGCAGTGGTGGTTATTGCCATGTGAACCTTCAATCTGGAAGGTCCCTGCGGGGCTTCTTATGGGAGTAAAGCCTTCTTTGATTGGTCGGCCTATTCACACAGGGCATCCCGCTGTGTTCTGCTGCCGTCAAGGTGAAGTGAAGCAAGGCGATCGCAGCAAATTGAACTGTCATCTTCACAAGAAAGCCACCACCATGTTGAATATATATTCAATTGAAAGTTGGCCTTATTAAGACAAAATTAATTGTTAACCATTTTCAGCTTTGTTGTTCAATGTCTAATGCTATTGGCATTTCATACTCAATAAAATACCCCCCCCCCAAAAAAATGTAATCGCTAACAAGCACTTACTGAAGTTTCGAAAATGCGCTTACTGAAGTCTCAAAAATGCTTGCTAACTTCAAGCTCAAATCAACTCCCTCCGAAGCTGCGCCCCATACATTGAAGGGCATTGTTGTGAGCGGTGTTCGCCACTTTGTTTGTGTTCCTATTTATAGAGCCAGGGCGATGCAGAAGTACCAGATAATTTTTTCGGCATGCACAGAGATTGGTAAGATAGTCGATTGCATTGTATTTGGTGAATTTTTTTGTGAATTGACAAAACTATATCTTTAACACAGCATTACACCTACCTCACACAATTAGTCATCAGTTAACACATTTTTAAAATGCTCATATTTTCTTTAAATACAAGCTTACCCAATACCAAAATGATTTACAAATGCACACGTCAGAAAGGAAGACCTAATGTTCAAAACTTTAAATATTGTATATAAACCCTCTACTTCTGCAACAACATCAGCTCAAAACCTAAATTGAAACATAATATTGATAATAATTTCTGAATGAACATATCATTGAAACATTGAGAAATTGCTTGATTTATTGTAATTTGTGTAAAATATATAAACTACAGCTAACTCTAATCTCTATCAGACATAGCCAGGTGTAATACTATTGATTATATAGACAAAACACAAAGCAGTAGAAAGGATTGGGTTTATCTGGTGTGGACACAGAACAACTTTCACAAAAGAGAAATAAATAATAATGTCTGGACAAGGGAGAGGGATTGTTGGGTCAGGAAGAAGAGCAATTGGGCTAGAACAAGGGAGAAGGAGATGTAGGGGAATGATTGGTGATGTTCAAAGGCGAGCATACAATCTTTTATATGGATGAAATGGAAGATTGTATGGATTACTGTTGAACAGATATGCATTGTTTTTTCTTTCCCTTCTGTTCCTTTACTTTTTATTATTATTTGTTATAGCTGCAATTTTAGATGACTCATTCGCTTTTAAATTATTGTTTCTAAAATGCACACCTTTGACCCTCTAGCCAAACATTTAGCGTGGTTTACAATAAAAGGAAACTAGTTTACAAAAGACATTTTTTAATTTAAAATAAAACGAAAACTGAAAAGTAATCCAGTTTTTGTAATGTCATCAGCTTTTAGTGTACTACTAGTATTAGTAGTTGTGTTATGATTGACAAGCTGTCCCTCTTGGAAAGAAAATGTTTTAGTGTTTTGACAGAATTATATGATTTTGAGTCAGGATTGCAGTACAGAGTTGGTATATAGAGATAATGTTTGTATTTAATGAACAAAATGTGGTTTTGACAAGAAAATATGATTTGGCTAATTGTGTGAGGTAGGTGTGGTTGTACTGTAAGATTTTCAAAATTGTATCTTCAGGTGGCTATAGGAAAGCGCTTGTTAGCGACAGAAAAAAACTATAATGGTATGGTCATGAACAGATGGATGTTTGACCAATTGTGTTTATAGTTTTGAAAATGTGACTACAGATTTGACTAAAGGATGTCAGTGATGGGAGAAAAGTTATGGAGTCAAGTGTAACTAGTAATTGCAAAATGGTCTTGTTCTGCTGGGAAAACACATGTAATAGCCAATTAAATGTATTCTTCATACAAAGAGTTGTAATCAATTGCATCTTGCACAAATGAACAGAAAATTAGTTCAGTACCATTGCATATTCAAATTAGTTCAGACTATTACTTATGAATCGTAGAATACCAGCTGTTTGGCGAAGTGATCAACGTTAGTGCTCGGTGTTCAGAAAAGCCTCATTTGTTGGGAATTTGCCGTAAAATATTCTTCCAGCGATTATTTAAATTAATTCTTCAGTCACTCTATAAACACCAGTGTCTAGCAACACTGGAATTATGCACATCAAGGACTGATGTCTAGAGTGTGTCTTGTATGTGTAGAATATGCGTTTTTTTTTTAAACAAAAATCCTGTCAGGAAGTTAGCTAGTAGCTAGAAGCCAACACAAGTCAAGCTTGTCCTACGCAACACCAAAAGAACAGTTGACCTTAACATCAGGCTGAAAATTTGGTGGCAAAGATTTGTGTTACATATACAGTAATATACTGTACTGTAATCCTGTGTATTGTATGTCACAAACCTGCATGGGTGCAGTCCTTGGGTGCATTTACCAATCAAAACAAGGCGGTACCTCCCCATAATGCAGGCAATGCAACCGCAATGGGGCCCATTGTCATAACCTGATGTAACCAGACCATATTAACTTTGTGAATAGGTCTGGCCACACTCCGCTTGCCGTTTCCTCCTACTTGGCGTAGACCTCTGGTTAATTTGGAATCAATTAGACTGGTTCTCCTCATATCTTTCAGACCGCCAAAAATTCGTCCAGCTGAAATCCCACAGATCAAGATGTGAGTGTGTCTCACTGGGTCCCTCAAAGCTCGGTGCTGGGTCCTCTGTTGTCCATCATATACCTCCTACCCTTGGGCATGATCATGAGACACCACAACATTGACTTTCACTGCATTCACTCTCACACATCAAAACCAATTACCCGGGCATCCTTCTTCAACCTTTGTATCATATCTAGACTCCGCCCCTCACTCTCATACTCAAGCACTGAAGCCCTCATCCATGCCTTTGTCACTTCACGATTGCTGCAACTCTCTTCTCTTGGCATCCCAACCAAACTCATCAACAGACTCCAATTAGTACAGAACTCTTCTGCCAGAGTCCTCACGAACACAAAGTCAATGGATCACATCACTCTGGTGGTTTCAAATGGCTGGCTGGACCGTATGACCTATATTAATTAGAGTTATTATTAAAGATAATAAGCCCTTATATCTACTAATAATTTATGCAATTTATTATCTTCATATCACAACAGATGTCTAAATGAAGTCCACTATTTGTTCCCCAGATCAATTAGATCACCTGAGATACTTTCATCTGAATTCTCATCCCCCAGAAGAAGGGGGGCAGCAAATTCATTCAGACCAGACAAACCTTTAGATCGTACAGCAAGCCCTCCTGCCCTCCAATATACATTTAAAGTGTTTCCCTCCATTTGCAAACAAGCCTTTGTTGTAACTTCTTAAAGACACAAGCCCCCAACACAATATTACCACTCAGGTCTGTTATTCTGACAGATGGCCAAGATCCAGTGTGGGACACACTGCAGGGGGCCAACGCCAAGACGTCTGTATCTTCCTCACTCACCTCAAGACATGAGACTTTCCCTTATCCTTATAGATATATATGGAGATATATATGGCGCTCAATATGGAGGCATTTACTGTAATTGTGTAATTCTTGATTTTGTTTAAAATATGCTATGCATAAAGCACACATAGGTAATCTTACCTCATAGTCACATTATTTCTATATTTTGATTCAGTAACGATTAATGGTCGATTTAATTTTAAAATCTATGAAGTTTCCACTGACCAGTGGAAATCTGGGATATGGTGTTGATATGATATGCGTACTGCATAGCAAAATTATTTTACGCATAGAGGCAAGCGAAAATGAAAAGCTACGCAAAATGGTAATTTGTAGGCTCATATTAGGCTATTCCTACATATATTTGGCATAGGCTAGTGCAGCGCATTTCGTTGTTGTCTTTTAAATTGGGTTACATTTAGAAACCGCTTGCTTCAAAATAGGCTATTATTGTTAAGGGCCTGCTTTCACCACTCTGCATTGGTTACCTTGTTATGCTATTGAATCAAAAAGAATAATAATTTCTATTGCGCATAAATGTGATTACATTTATAAAATACTGTGTAGATTAGTTATATCAAACATTGTGTAGTAAATGGCTACAAGAATAACATATAGCTACATATTACTGTGGTTGTAAATTCTAGGCAAGCATCTGCAAATGTTTATGATTAATAATACATATCTACGTGGGGATGCATGGCTGTCTGCCTTTGTGTGTGTGTGTGTGCGTGTGTGTGTGTGTGTGCGTGTGGGGGGTGGGGGGGGGGTTGTGTATGGCTTGCACTATTTATAAGCTCATGTTACTTATTTAATAATTCAGTATATCACTTTCTTTCTAATGATAAGGTTCCACAATAATAAAATGATTCTCTGTATGAGTACAACCACACATTTTACAAAGTGCCCTGCGTGCATTCTATTGCGTTCAACTACAGTACCTAATTTGTCAAATCTGTCCATTGCCTTGGGACGTCTGTACCGCAAGAGCAAATTTGGATCAATCAGCATTCAATTACATAACTGTTTGGTGCTTCACGGCCCAAATAATCATTTTGTCACAAATCCATATGTTATTAGCATCCTAAAAGGCCACCATAGATGCTACTAGACACACACGCACACACGCACACACACACACACACACGCATGTACACATGCACGCATTTACAAAAGGGCAACGGCAAACTCTAAATGGATAACTTTGACAGGGGAGTTGTCTTGACAACAGCCTAAAGGCACAATGTATGTGTGTTGATGCAACTGTCATCTCGGAGACAGGAAATAAAGAAAGAACAACAACTGTTCACAACCATATTTTTTGAGACACTGGCTCCTTCATCAAAACAAATATGCAAGAACCAGTCCATTGATTTGATTTGACATTCCATGAGTACTGATACTGTACATGAATGGTATACACTATCTCTAGCTACTTTTTTACTACAGTGGGGCTAATTATTGCTGTCTGAAAGTGGTCCCTCATTCACGTATTCATTATACCTACATGGTTAACAATAAATATGTGCCACACTAACATTTAAGTAGTGAGGTCCCTCGAGTAGAATTTTTAATCACAATTTGCTGTAGTTAGACACTACATATTCCATTGGATTGTGGACAGTATATCTAATATTTCTTTAATATGATTATTGGCTCACATTTTTCTAGAGTTACAGTAATTGCTCAAACTCAGTTTGGGTTCAAATCCAAAATACAGATGAAAAGTCTCACATTCAGCAAAAGCTTTAGTGAGATTCCAGCTCACATGGTGCATTCTCCCTTAGGCACAGTGCGGGCCTGGTTAAGGGTCCAGGCTGGATATCATTTTAATAACAGTGACTTGCAGTTTTACCAGCCCACATTGATGTTGAGCTATAAATGTTAGCACAGCACTCTGGGTAGCTGTATATGGCCACATTACCATGGAGAAAGGTAATATTACAATGCGTTCGTCAGCCCAACCATAAACCATGAACTATTTTTCGCGCCGTAATGAGAGAATTTCACAAAACGTCACTGTGGGAGGGTGAGCGAGAGAGAAGAATTGGAGGGGAAGACAGAGCAAGAGAGCTTTCAGTTATAATGAAAATTGAAAAGACATTGATTTGGTGAAAAAGGTTGGGTCTGAGCGGGAGAACTTAGTTATGCTGCTGTCAGTGGCTAGAGACTAATTCCCATGAGGGGGGAGCCCAGCTCCTACCAAGCAGAGAAACAAAGCATTGGAAGCAGCCAGGCCCAGGCCGGCCAATCAGCTCGCTTGCCTCTATGACACCGGCTGGCAGGGGCGAGAATAGGAGAGAGTGAAGCAGAGAGAGAGAGAGAGAGAGAGAGAGAGAGAGAGAGTTTTCATTACACAAAAAAGCACCACCTCCTCCTCCTCCCTATGTGTGTCTTCCTGTCTCTCTCTCGCTTTATTCCACTGTGATGCTGTTGGGAAGGTGACATGTGAGATAACTGTATCTTGTACGCACGCCACCATTATTCAATTTTGTCTTATTGTTACTGGCAGCTGCATTTTTGTGTAGAGATATCCAAAACAATGTATCATCCATCACCGTGTGTGTGTGTGTGTGTGTGTGTTTGTGTGTGTGCACGTGTGTGTGCACTCCTGTGTGTGTGTGTGAGAGACTGAATGCCAAGAATAGTTGCTCAGTCTTGGCAACAGCTATCTCCTCTATCTCTTTCCTTTCTTTTAAACACACGCGCGCACACACACACACACACACACGCACACACACACACACACACACACACACACACACACACACTAATGATATATAACACTTATCATGTCACCATTTACATGCCACACTTAATTTAGATTTTGCCCCGGATTTGCCCTAACCTGTGGCAAACAAGTAGACTGTCTGATAAGTGTGTGCACGTGTTTTTGCATGCTGTGTTCGGCAACAACGGAAGTGTGTCTGTGTTTCAATTCAAGAGACAAATGACTCCCAGCTTGTCTCTATTAAAGAATGTTTCTGTGTCGTGTTCAGCCATGCACTACACACTCATCACAAACCTCCCTGACAAGCTGCCGTTCACACACGCCCCTAATTGTGTTTTGTGGACTTTGAGAGATGAGTCACCAAGCCATAATAAAGAAAAATAAATGCGTTGGTTTGAAGCCTCTGTCCCCTTAGCACCATTCATGACTAAATTAGCCTTTGACATGTTGGAATTACGACGTCTTCGGCTATAGCTATGTGTGTGTGCGTGTGTGTGTGTGTGTGTGTGTGTGTGTGTGTGTGTGTGTGTGTGTGCGCGAGGCTGCCGGGGCGTTGTAGCGACCCTGTCCCTTATCCCCGCTCGGCCACGCGGGCAAGGTCATTCCGTTTAACCGGCACGACCGTTATGACACAGACATGAGTCCGCGTGACAACGCACAGCGTTGGGTAAGTTGTGCCGTTGTTTGTGTTCCACAGGCGTATTCTCACCTGGACCCGTGTGTGTGCCATGGGGAAATGACACCATGTCCCCCGGCGCCATTCGTACGACCTGCTCGGCTAACCCTCCCGGGGACGGAAGGGGGAGTCAAGACGCTCTGGTGGCTCGTGTTCACGTGCACACCCGTACCCACCGAGATGTGTACAGAATATGCACGCACACACACATATACACATATACACACATATATATATATATATACACACACATATACACACAAACACACGCGCGTACGCAAACAGACATGAGAAGCGCGCACACACACATAATCAAGCCTTTTTACAAACTGCGGTGCAGGAGCGGTTCGCTATTTTAGGAATATGCTACTTTTCCATGGTGGTGGATAAATATTTAATTTCCGCAGAATATCGCCGCGGTGAGGGTGAGGGAAGTTGAGGCAGCAGATGCTCTCCTAGATTCCCCCAAGAATTTAGAACAACTCTGTAAACACACGGGCAAATCACCCAGGAAAACATCCCCGGCAACAGAGTGCAAAACAAAGCCAGGTCGCTTACAGTAAGTAGCCTGCATGAAGGTGAATGATCTATACAGATATAGCTGTACAGCGTTATCTCTTACCTCGCCCGAACATGTTGAGGGCGACCTTCGGACCGTCTAATATCTCTGCTTGGATAGCATCCTTGTGCGTTGTGTGTGTCGAGGCGGGCTCCGTTACCAGCAACAGCCTATAGCCTACAGTTGGGTTGGAATCCTTTCAACCGAGGATATCTGTCACGTTTCCACGCTGGTGTCTTGGTTAGCGATATTGTGAAACCAAACAAGATAACAATGATGATATACAGAATGCACGATCTCTCCTCCGCTGCCGGTAGAGACGAAAGTTGCCTCGTCCGCAATTAATTTTCTAAAGGGAACTGATCCGTCCCTTCGCGCACGAACGTGTGTTGAGGAATATATAATGACCTCACCGCCGTCTGATTAAATTAATGTGTTTTATTATTGATAAGCAACGGATAACGAGTTTCAAAAAAATGCTGCCAGTGCACATTACAAAACAAAACTTCCTAGTAGATGATCTGACAACGCAGGCCAGGTGTCCAGCAGGACAGTGTCTGACTCAGGAGCGCCTAACGTCAACTGGCTCCGTTACCGAAAAAGGCTCAGGGCAGGCGCTTGAGCCCCCCTCCCGCGGCGAGAGCTGACACACGAAAGCCACGCTCTTTTTTTATCCTCTCTTTCTCTCTCTCTCTCTCTCTCTCTCTCTCTCTCTCTCTCTCTCTCTCTCTCTCTCTCTCTCTCTCTCTC
>JAODOY010041772.1:0-20122 GCA_025399855.1 Forbesichthys papilliferus
TAAACTTAGTGATTTTAAAATATCGAAATTAATATCGATATTGCAATTTTCATGGTCAATATCGCAATATCACATTTAATCAATATCGTGCACCCCTACAATGAACGAGAAGCTGCATTTGTCCAGGCAGCCCTGCCATGCGCCTGACTACCAAGGGTCTCTAAGGGATGTGAAGCTTCCCTCCATTCATTATTCAGCAATGCCATCATTAGAGGCTGAGATCTCCCAATGTAGCCTGCTAATTTGTTTTGTTCACAGTTTGTCTGTAGCCTTCATTCTGCTCCTGGGAAGTGTACTGATACTCTGTATTGACTTACAATAACAATATAAGGCAATGTACATATACAAATGATACATAGGCTGGTTTGCTAATTGAAGATAAGACTTTTGTGAAGACATGTCAATGTTCTTAATATAGCCTAATGAAGGGTTTGGGCTTGGTTTCTTTCCGTTGTGTTACATTGTCAGTAACAGCATTCTTTCATTTCAGCTGGGCTTTGGCTCCTTCCTGGGAATCATTGGAGCTCATCTGATTGACAACAAGAGGCAAATGGTGAGAAATCATTGCATCTCTTGTCACAAGTTCAGGCACAGTTACCTGAAAGGGCACCACAACCGTTCTGTTGTGGCAGCTGGCCTGTTGCTTCAGATGAGATTGCAGAATCCTGGCCTTCCTAGGATATGCAGCTAGAAATAGACGGGTGTAAGTGGAGGAGGACAGATGTCCATGCAGGAATGTGCAGAAGGAACTGCAGATGAGAGAGAGACTGGTAGTGGCCAGATATGGTGTTTTTTGTAATGAAGAATGATGATATTATATAGCTAGGTGGATAGCTACGTTACTTTAGCGCTGCAGAATCTCTACGTGCAAGGCAGATGTCAAGCTGACGTTCCAGATGGTTTGTAACACACAACTATCTTGGGAAGCCGTCCATTGAAACTGTTTAGAAGAGGGCAGGCACTTTGAAAAAAGTACTTGGCAGGTGATTGGATGAAATGATTGACCTGATTACCACCCATCTGTCATCGTTGGTTGACGCCACACCTAAACTAGGCAAGTTGTTTCCAGTACGATGCTGATTAGTCAGAACCACTGGCGGTTCGGAGTGAAGCACAAGGATTTCCAGGTTGTCACGTTGACCAACTGGATCTCACCAGATCAGGGTGATCTCAGCCTCAGCAGCTAACTGGCACTACACAAAGAATCCACTAATTCACACCGGAGTTAACATCAAGGACAAAGTAAAATGTGAATGCTAACATGCACGTAATTAACTCTTTCAAGTGTCATTAAGACACATCTGCCAAAGGGTTCCCTCATACTATGCTCCCTATGCAGCATTTTGGACTGAACTGATGCTATACTCTGTTACTGTAGCTGCTTAGTGCGTGGTGGCACACAGTATGTGCTCCATCCCCCACAGACAGCCAGGGTAGGTTGATGTGTAATTGAATACGTGTGCAGCAGTCTGGAGGAACAGGGGAGCCGCCCGGCAAGTTGGCACCACCATGGGAGCTATAAGCAACAACCTTATCACTGTTGTTGTTGTTTCCTCCATCAGCCCTCTCTCCTCATCCCTCTCCTTTGCTCACCCAGGAGAATTCACACTGACGGACAGGAGCATGTAAACATGCTGTACTATGTTGTGCACGTTTACAGTAAGTCAATAAAGACATCACTTGCATCCGCACAGGGGGCTGGCCAGGAAATGAATCAATTGAGAAAAGTGAGCAGGATGAATTCAGCTGTGCTGATGCATCGGACACAAAGTAATAGCAGCTCATCTCCATCACCATTGTAGGCACATTGAAAAATAATGACCATTTAGACTTCCATCTCTCCATTGTTCTCCCTGTAGTTGGTGGCTTCCATTGTATTCATCAGTTTCGGAGTGGTAGCTGCCTTCTGCTGCGCTATTGTAGATGGGGTGTTTGCTGCAAGGCACATTGTAAGTACCACATTACATATACATCATCTATGTAATTATTTAATGCAATCCGTTTTGTTTAACACACAGACAGTATAATGCTCATGAGCAGAGTTTTTATTAAAAATCCATCCTAATAAATTATTAATGCTTGCACTGGGTTTTGGATGGATTCAGATATGTAGAAAACATAGGCTTATAATGTTTATGTTTTGTTCAGATAGATAATCTACAAAAAATCAACCTTGTATTAATGATGAACTGCACTAACTATTATTATTATTATTATTATTATTCACATTAAAAAAGATAAAATTGTTTCATTTAGAACCTCACAGTTGAGATAATTCACAGCAACAAAAAAATGAAACCTTTCTAGACCAACAGTACATAAATAGAACTCCCTGTGGGAAACCCATGGCTGAAAAATGCCAAATCACTTCTGGGTTTAAGATTACAAATTGCAAGACAAAACATTGTCAATGAAATATATTGCTTTAAAGTGATTCAAGTCCATTATACAAAATCGCAAAAAGCCACAAGCACTTTGAATGCGCCCTTAAAAATGCTAATTAGGCATTGATGAGTGAATACAGAAAAGCATTAGGCTTATACTGTATACTAGCCTACTTGTTAACCCATGTTTTCATTCAGCAAATGAACATGATTAAATATACACTAATAACAAATATACACTGTAGAATAATTAATCATTCCTGTTTTTAAATAACAACTAAAACACACTTTTACTCGTTGGCTTTTAAATCTGCTTGAGTTTTTATTTTGCCATGATGCTCCTATTTGTTGTGTTTAATGTGTGTCAAATTGTTGTTTTACCTATGTACTTATGTGATATTAGCACTTTGGTCAACTTAGTTGTTTTAAAATGTGCTCTACTGTATAAATAAAGTGGATTGGATTGGAATAAAATAAAAGTAAATAAAAGAATTACTTATGCTTATTCTATCTATTAAGTGTACTTTATAACGTCATGCTCTATTGTCTTCTTTTCAATTAGAACTTTACTACCACACCAACTTACACCATGTTCAATTCCTTATACTGTATGTGCAAACAAAAAATGAATCTGGTTTTGTTTATAGAATGTACAGTTAGATATAAATGATTTAGCGTTAAATGTATAGTAAGCTAATACACTTTTTGTCAAATCCACCAAATATCTACCCATGGCCCACTATTTTCCCATTCTCTGTGTGTGCTGATCAAATAATCCAGTACTTCCACACAGCCTGTGAATCAGAACACAAAGAAAGTGGTGCAGACCACACACAACAATATCCTAGCCTTCGCAGTGCATTTCCAAAGTGACAGTGGATTTGAGTTTGAATTTATCAAGCATTTTGCAAATGACTTAGTATTCTTATTACATCTACAGGCTGTGTAGAAGATTCTTTTTTAAGCATGCACAGAGAAGAGTAAACCAGTGGACCATAGGGCTCTGTATTGCCAAGGACCTCTCGATACGATACGATACGATACATTGCAGTAGTACACATTTTTTAATACTAACATAATTTACTGAAAATACAACTTGAGTGAGAAATCCCAGTATTGGTAACTCAGTAGACACATCCAGTCAATATCTTTTATTTAAACATTTCCATTCCAATGTATTATAATGGTATTCACATTGCACACTGACACCGAACAAACTGAACTGGAATGCAGATGCCATAACATCATATAAACTGGATATTAAATATTCTTATTACAATATATCACTGAACACTACTTTATGGAAACTAGCCACTAGCTCAGCAGTGACATCTACAGGAGCAGAGGGACATATAAGGACCAGTTAAATCTGTTTAAATTAATTGATTATCGAGTTAGATTCTTGATTTTGTATTTATATTCCCTGTCTTGTTCTGTATATTTTTCTTGAGCTTAATACAAAAAAAAAAGAAGGGGCTGGAAATCGATACAGTTTCGTGGCAAACAATATCGTGATATATCGCTATATATCACTGTACTGTATCTATTTCTTCTCTCGGCACAGCCCTAGCAGACCAGGAGGAGACATTTGGTGAATTTCACAACAGGTGTATTAGCTTACAGTCGCTTACTGTCCATTTAGCACACAAATGTACTGACACGTTATTGTGCTGCAGGACCTCCGGCCTCTGTACGCCGGTCGCTGTGACTACCACTCCAGTGCCACCGCATCAGAACGCGATGTGAGAACGACATGCTTATCCATATGCAATGGACAATGTGACATGACCTTGTGGACGCTGCATACCAATGAACTGATGAAGAGTTCAGATGCAAAAACCTCGAAGCCCATCTGACTCATTTTGTTTTTACATTTGCCATATTTTAATTGTTTATTTAATAAAGTTTTATTTTTCAATGAAAAATAACCTTTTCATTGCAATAAAAGTTAAATGAGCGATCCCAAATATATAAACCTAGAAAATATTGCCCATTGCTAATTCTTTGTCAGATGGACTTAGGTTTTTGCAAATGTGCACCTAAATGGCATAGCTGCATATATGGCGATGTACAGTAACGCTTCTTTCGATCTTCAGGTGCATTGCCAGACAGCATCACGCATGTCCTGTAACCTGCGCGTGAAGAGCAATACCTGTTACTGCTGCGACCTCTACCACTGTGGCAAGTGAGTTTTCATGGTAGTTAAGTGTGTGTGTGTGTGTGTGTGTGTGTGTGTGTGTGTGTGTGTGTGAACACTATAGATGTTCCTGCCCTGGTGTGGTTGTCAGTTTTTTTTATTTTCTTGGCTCTTGGCTGTCCTTGTTGTATTACCATCATTATTCAAGTTTTGGTTCTAAATCTTTTATATCATGATTTTTTGTGACAATTGTGTCAGAAGATTCAAGAATGTTTTTTTTTTTTTTTTTTTATCTTTTTACCTATTTTTCAGAGAACATCCTCTTATGGGACATCAGAATAAAGATGTTTTGAAAAAATTTAGGAGGTCCTCGATGATTTGGAAGTAGGTCCTTTGTCTTCCAGCCTCACGAGAGCCATTGCTGATGTAGCCATGTTTTTGTCATGGGTGAATGGTGACTTATACCGTGTAGAGCTCCGCTGCTCGCCGTATAACCTGCCATGGTCTGTCTAGATGGATGACATCCTCTCTGCATGCCCGGGCTCTTCTGTCTGTGCAGTACCTCACAGAAAACCAGTCCTCATTTACATGTGTGTAGTTACATAGATCCATTTACAGCTCGATTTCAAGACACTGCTTACGTCATTCCTTACATCTGTCTCTGTGTCTTGAAGAAAACACTCAGCGTCTGTTCCGTCGGGGTGATTAAGGTGCAACACACACCTTAACACTCGGGTTAGCCAAGTCAACTTGTCACTGTGGCCTTGACTTTAGACTTGACCCTCTGCCTGTCTCTTCCACCCACTGGGCTAGCCGCGTCGAGGTCATGGGAGGCTACCACGAGTACACGGACGTGAAGAGCTGCCAAGATGTGGTTCACCTGTACCACCTGCTGTGGTTCGCGACCATCCTCAACATCGTGGCTCTCTTTCTGGGCATCATCGCTGCAGCAGTGCTGGGAGGCTTCAAGGACATGGTAGGTCAAGGGTCAAGGGTGTGGTTGCCTCGCCTCTCATTGGATGAGAGCAGATTTAGTTGTGTGTTGACGCATGATGTTAAACATTGAATTAACCTTGCCTGTGTTGCCACATGTCACTAGATTGTTGCTGAGACAGAGGCAGGTCTTGGAACAAAGTTAATTGTATCCTGATTTTTGTCTTAAAAATGCCATTTTAATGTCAGAATGTTGAATGAAGGTATGTGGCTGGTGACAAATGGGTCCAATATTTTACTTTGGTTCCTGCAGTATGGGGAGAAAGAGTTGGTCATAATCTGCGCTGATGATCACGTGGAGTGAATAGACACAGGACTGGCTGCTAGTAGTCTCATAAAGGGGTGGGCCAGTGACGAAACCCACGTGACACATACAGGAAGCCACCATAAGTTGAACCTGTTATTACAACAGGTAATTAGCAGTATTTCGCCACTTTCCTTTCTCGCTTGTCGTAAGCTCCTGTGTACAAGTTTGCAAATCGCAATTACGACTTTTGCTCATGTTCTCGGAAGTCGTAATAACGATATATCCGATAGCACCTGAAGGCGACATTAATACTAACACGTTAGCGTTAGCATAACATTGCTGGGCAAATTATGCTACACTGGTAGTTAGTGTTACATTTGTATTTTCAAACTTAATAAAAGTTAGGGGGCAGGGTTTGATGTGTGTGTGTGGGGGGTTTGGGGATGACACTTAACACTGTATATATATATATATATATATATATATATATATATATACACATACAGTATATATATAAATACAGTGTGTGTGTGTGTGTGTGTGTCATTTACCTTTGCAGATACCCTCTCCAGTCTCAGATGCTTGTGAGCCAGAGGCTCTCACAGCCCCTGTCCAATCAGAGCCTTCAGCTCCCAGCACTTCCTTCAGCTCCTACTACAACACGGTTCCCTGTTTGCCACCGTACACTGCCTACGACCTGCAGGTGTGGTACCGCTTTGTTATCTCACGCGTGGACTTAGAAGTTCTAAATACTGTAAAGGTGGAGTCAGCTATCCTGGAGAAAGATTGTTGATGTTTTACCCCGATCAAAACAAGAACTCCTCTACCTTCAATGCCACAGGGTGCTCCCTCAGAAGCTCTGCTGGAAATGCAATGCCAAGGCTGGGATGTTGTGTAGTGCATGTTGCACCATGTTGTTTGTGTTTCCATTTACAGAGCCAGGGCTGTGCAGTAACAACACATTATTCTTTCAACACACAAACAAAACATTTGACAGAAAGTCTATTAGATTACAATGGCTGACTCCACCTTTAATGACTTACTCTGGAGTTTGTAATGTGAAAGTGTACCTGTACCATTTCCAAGGATGTTACGTTTGAGTCCATAATTGTCTAGTCTGTCTTGTGTGCCAAATCACACTGGCTTGTCAAATTTTGCAATGTTGTAGAATACCCTAAACATCAAAAGGCAGCATGAAAGGAAAGCTCCCAGTTTGAGAATCCCTGTCCCAATCACCACTTTTCCTGTTTCCAGGGTTCCAGTACATTCCCAGACTCATCCGTTCTGTCTGATGACCTGCAGTCTGGATCCAGCCACATGTGGCCTACTATGGTCCCACCCCGCTACTCCCCTCCTCGCTACCCTCCTGATGAAAAGCCTCCACCATATAGCCCCTAAGACAGCAGTTCTGGGTGGAAGGCCACCACCACACTTGGGCTTCATTGGTGTTACTTGGCCCTCGGTATACTGGGCATTTGCTGTAAATGTTAGTAGCGCTTGTCGGGCAACGGAGCAGTGTCGGCTGTGAACCTACATTTTGGACATCCCACCATGTAAAAACCGTGACATACAGCTCTTGCTTGCCCTGAAAGCAAACTATTTGTCTCCAGGCTGATGTGTGTTATTCTCAAGACCTCAAGATGCCAGGATCGTTTACACATCTGCCTTAATACAGACTGACCAATGGCACTCTAGTACTTTGACTGTGAGCTCTACGTAGACAGTAGTTTTCTTCCAGCTCATGTTAAAGGGGTAGTGTGTAGTAATATCTAGCATCATTAAACCTCCCAATTTGAGCATGGTATTTATAATATGTAGCATATACACGCATACAGTACCGTACTAAGCTACTGTGGCATTTTGCCCTTTATCGCCATAATTCTCAGTTGAAAAATAACCACATTCAAGCAGGTTGAATTGTTTGATGTCGATACGAACTTCTTTGTATCGCTCTCACTCCCAGTGGCCAGATATTACTTACATATATTTGAAATATCTCGCTGTAGAATATTTTCAAGTACGACTATGTCACCCATGTGTTATTAAAGGAAGGCACATTAACAACCCCACAGCTGTTTCAAAATTAGGATTTGCAATTTTGTTATAGCAAAGCTTAATGTAAAACAAGAATTCACTGCAGTTATTAAATGCAATCACTAAACCTAAGTATTTACATTTCATGGTTATGTGTATCGTGCTTTTGATTTGATCCTTTACTACCTACTTACCTAGTTTTTTTTATCCATTCTGAATTTGTATGAGCAACTACTATAGGCAACCAAGAACTGTACATACTTTTAAGCCCAAGCAGTTAGTGGTAACCGATAATGAGCTGTAACTAATACTGCTACAGTATTACATGCTTAAATCGTATCCATCATTATGTGATACAATAGCAGTTGTAGTATAATCAAGTATGAACCACTTTTTCAGTATATCTTGACTAAGTGTTCATAGAATAAGATGTACTTTGTATGAAGGCATCACCACAACTATTGCACCCCTGAGGCTGCACACGATACAAGCGTTTTTGGAAGTGAAATGTAAAAGGTAAATCAAAAAAGAGAAAGAGAGAACCTGAATAGCACTTAACATCTTTTTTTTCTCATTAAAATATGTTTTGTGTAAGATAACATGTTGTCTTTCCGTATGTTTAGATTTAATACAGATAGCAAGGTTACATTATTCTAGTTTGTTAAAAACATAATTCTCATTACAATACTTGTAAATGTTGAGAGGTAGTTTTTCCTTGAGCCAAACCCAAAACTCTTAAGATATGTGTGAAATACTAAATAAAGAATGTGTACAATATAGTAATACCAAAGTAGGACAAAACATTTATTGGGTTTCTTTTTTTTCTAGCACTATGACTAATAAATACATTTTAAAAGGGACAAAACGTTATTAAAAACATAACCTGTAGTTTAAGTTATGAGCACTACTTTGTTATTCAAACTGACAACTACACGACATGATGGCAACATAATGTAAAAGTAGAATTATTACAAAATAGTTATTTACGGCATGAGCCCACATTAAGTGCTATCTTTACAGGAAAAATGTCACTAACAACCTCACACCGTTTGGCATTGACGGTTTCTGATCCAATATGACTAGCATGTGAACATAAGTAGCCTATACAGAAAATGGGAACTCAATTAAATTACAAAAATAAGCATTGCATTTCTGCAACCACTCAATATGATAACAATGAGTATTTCTCCCTGCACCAGTAGTCGGGTATGGAATACCAAACCACCACTTCAATGAAACAGAAATAATCTTAACCTTCAAATGGAATGAATATTAAGTTTGATGCAAAACAAAGAGGGAAGGGAACCATTTCACATAGAAGAAAATTATACGGTGCTACAATGTTCATGCCATCCAAATCCATGAACAAACAATATTTTGCATGTTTGCTGATTTGCTGTCTCTGAATTAACTAGCACATATTTATAAAAGATTGTTTCCTGGAAGAACATTTTCCTTATTACATTATCTTCAAACCCTTAAAATGGTTAATCAACAGCCTCCATCATCAATTAAATGAATGCCAAAACATCATTTATAACCGTTAAATAAAATGTGAACAGTAAATTGAATTGTTGAATTCCTGCTAGTTGCCACCTGGCAAGATGCATTTTTTAAAAACACATTTCCCCCTTTGTCAAACATTTACCATCCAGAAGAGTGCTTTAAGTATATCCGATATTGTTTCTTAAGTTTTATCTCATTATTGTGAATAAGCACATTGCGGTTGTGCTATAAAATGTTTTATCATTTGTATTAAATGAAATACAAGTTTAAGATTATCACAAATGCAGTGGAATATTTTGTGCAACCTGAAAGACAGGAAAATTATAACATGTCAACTACATTCTGGAAGGTAAAATGTGTATGGATTGAAGAAACCTTTCAAATGTGGGGAAACGGGTAAAAAGGCACAGATAATAGACCAATGGGTTGGCCCTGTTGCTCAGAAAGTCTCTGGGATGATGAAGTCAAATTCTGGGTTTCCCTGGGGGGATGGGCTCACAGGGGTGCCTGGGCCAGCGTGACGGCTAGGCTGCATGTGAGCATTAGGCTCAACAAAGATGTCATCCCAGTTCAACAGCTTGCTCTGCGTGGAGGAATGGATCTCTTCACCGGCGGGGTTTATGTGCTGCACACTGCCGTCTTCACCAATTACAGGGATCCCTGGCTCATCTGAGATCCATGAGTAGGGCTTCATCTGCACCGATTTACATGGAAGCAGACGATACAGGTTGTTGTCCTTTTCATCCTTTTCTTTTCTCCCAGAGGGATCCTGATTGTGAGACTGCTTGCAGTGGGTGGAGAGAAGCTGGTAGTTGAGGAACATTTCGTTGCAGAGTAAACACTGGTATCTCCTTTCTCCTGTATGGTGGATCTCATGCTTAGTTCTGTATTCAGCCAAGGGGAAGACTTTGTCACAGTAGTGACAGGGGTACTTCTTTTCCCAGGAATGAGTGTTGAAATGACGACGAAGGCTCGTCAGGCACACATAAGGGCGCTTGCAGACCACACACACATAGAATGTCTTACCATCCATGATGAGCTCATAGTGGTCCTCAAATTCAGTTTTGCCTTTTTTCTTGATTGGCCCTCCCTTTGGAGACAAGGGGGCTTTATCAAAAGGTTTTAAGGGGGTGGACATTAATGACCGCTTCCCTTTTGTGGCTTTAGACCCTCCTTCGCCAGGGTCTTCCTTCAATGGAACAATATCATAAGTGTTTTCCCCAATGTTGGCATACACTTTACAGCCTGAAGATATGGAGTCAATCTCTGAGGCTTTATCTAGCGTTACAGTCTTTTTTGCAGCTCCAGGTATATTAGGAATGTTGGAGTTTGCATCATTTATAGGATGGCCAGAAGGCACATCTAAGAGCCTTATTTTACAATCCCCTCGCTGTGCTGAGGTTGAGACGTGCTTCTGATGAACCACTGATACATCACTGTTGTCAGTGGGCTGGGAAGTGCTGGAGACCTCAGGGGTCAAAGTAGTTGCTGGTGTTGTGGGTGCACTGTTGGAAGATACTTTTACTGGGGGAGATGAGATGTTGGAGCTGGTGTCTGGGCTGCGCAGAGGGATGTGGTCAGGCAACACTCGAGAAGAGCTGTTAAAATGGGAAGACTTAGCATGTTCTGTTTTTGCATGCTCTGTAGTTTTTCCGTTGTCTGATGCAACTGGGTTTGTATTATGTTTCGACCCTGCACCCTCTGAGTCTATAGAATCCAAGTCAATGACATCTGCTGAGATGGACTTTTGATTTGCTACTCTGGTCTTCGCATCTGTTTCTGAAACAAACATCACATCATTATCCGAATCCTCATCATTGTCTGTAGTTGTGGAAGTCTGATTGAATTCCTCTGCAGATATTGAGAAGGACTCTGTAATGATGGGCATTGCCTTTGCATTGCTTTTGTTTTCTGTCTCTTTGGACAGACCGGGTAAGCCCTTAACTTGAGAAAGTGGGACCCCCAAGTTTGCAATAAACTTAACGCCCAATATCTGTCCGGCATTTATAAGTTCCTCAAGCATGTCAGAACGTACACGAATAATCTTGGAACTGTAAATGTAATTCAGAATCTCTTCAAAAATTTCAGCTTTGATGAAGTTTAATTCAATTACCTGCCCAACTACAGAGAAAAGCTGGTGAAAGTAGGTACTTGAGGCAGACAAAATTGTTTTGTGTGCTCGGAACTTCTTATCTTGTATAATTATGGTGACATCACAGAATATTCCATTATTCCTTTGCTCATTCATTGCCTTCAGCACAGATGCTGAATATTGTGTATCAGTTGCTGATATCAGCTTTAGGCTCGGCATACCTGTTGTGGGGTAAAGAAAATACTATTTAACAAAATAACATTGTAAAGGTTTTATTTTAATTCAACATTATATCGTACAAATAAAACATTTTAATACTACTTACTGAGATGTTATATATTCTATTACGAGTTCTTCAAAAATGGCATACATTTTACAGATTTCCTCTGAGAAGATTTTGGATGTGACCTGTGTCAGTGTCAGCATTTATGATTCCATCTATCCGCAAACACACTATATTGGAGGTTATTTACACATAATATTGAATTTAAGCTGCTCTGAAATTTAATATTTTTTATTGAATTAAGTAGCAGGATTATGTGTAAATATAGACCAACTCAAACTATTATGATAGCTATGCGAGCTATATGTCAGTTGCTAATAAGGAAACAAAATAGTAACACAATTACAACCTATCTTTTTTAGCTGTAACTAATCATTTATATGTTTGCACAAAATCATGCATGCGCTGACTCAATGTAATGCACAGACCACAGGGGCGAACGTTCATCATTTGTATGAATTCATTTAAACACCTAGTGCTAACAAACAAAGCAGGGTTAACCTAGCTTGGTTTATTCAATCCATCTTCCGGATAGCACGGCCTTGTGAGTAAGCTAGCTGACAAACGCGCCACATTCACACAGGAGCATATACGAGTACAACAGTTCCTTCTGTTTACGTACGTGTTATTATTTAGTTATGTTGTTTACCTGTAATTTGAGTGTGTCCCGCCCAGACCAAGCAGATTTGCTACCAGTGGTTGTAACGTAGCCGACCAGACACAATAAAGAGGAGGCTGTTCGTATCTGTCTTTCAGACTAGCTAACTACTACCGCCACACTGATTGTCAAATAACCTACATGCATCAGCCACGCGGGGTCGCCCTTGCATCCTTCTCAGTAACCGTTCACTCGCAATTCACACCATTTGTGTGTTAGATTAAAAACATTAAGATTAAGATAAAACAAAACCAAGATGTGTCATTTCTTAACGTTTTTATACATTTTAGCAGTATGTATGTAGTACGACACTATAAGGACAATGGCAGTAGTATTAAAAATAAACAAATGACATGCGGAACTGCTTTCGGTAGAACACGGTCCATATTTTGGAGGGACGGATCTGGACTTCCTGTTTTGAACAGTTGCTGTACGTAACACAAACCAAGTGCGATGTTATAGTAACTACTAACTGGCGTTACGTCGTTTTTTAATAGCGTTTGCTAACTTTCTAAAACATAAAAACAGGTCCAGAATGCCACATTCTGATCGGTCATCAGACCGAAGTTCTGATGGTAAAGGCCACAGCCCCAGAACAAGGAGAAGGAGTCGGTCTCGCAGTCGCAGTGGTAGCCGCAGACGAGCAAGTCTGTCTCCTGATTACTTTGGTCCTCAGCTTCCAAAGCCCCGTAATAGAGAAAGGGAACGCGAAGAACGTGAACATCGACTCAAAGAGGCAAGAAATATCAAACGGATTCGTATTGGAAGCCCTCGTCGCAGCCGTTCACGATCCCGTGAACGACATAACCACTGGTCTGATCAACGTGACGGTAATAAATATGGAGGCTTCCGAGATGGCTACTATGAGCAACAACGGGACGATGCTCAACGACAAAGACAGGAGGCCTTTATCGCCAGGTACATATATTTGTGTTTCTTACTTACAAATGCTGAGTTCCATAAATTATTAACAAACATAACTGCGGCGACCATGAACCCATTAATGAATTGTTCAGGCGTCTACAAGAGAGGGAAAGAATTGGAGAACTGGGATCACCTGAAGTCTGGGGATATTCACCAAGAGTCAAGGAACCAGAGTAAGTCAGGAGGAACGTTGTGACCACAAGTCCAGATGTTGGGATGTCATTGTATTTTAAGAGGCAACATATGTTTATGTAATAATATAGTAATTCTGTCTAAATTATCTTTTTTGTCTCAAGCTCTGATGAATTCACACCAGTTGAAGAAGACTTGAAAAACAGTGGCTCCGATTCCAGCTCAGAAGGTATGATTAAATGTTCCCTCAGGAAAAATGAAAATGCGGGAAAATATGCACAAGTTACATTTATATTCTTCACAGAAGACAAGAAAAAGAAAAAGAAGAAGAAATCTAAAAAAAAGAAAAACAAAAAGCACTCAGAAGAAAGCGAGTCCGAGTCTGATTCAGATGGCAAGTGACGTACCGTATTAATTTTTTCTTGAAAAGCTGACACTGTTCATATTAGGTCTGTGAACCATACTTTTATTGTTTCAGAGGAAGAAATAAAGAAGAGGAAAAAGAAAAGGAAAAGCAAAAAGTAGGATCTGCTGATGTAGAAAATACATGTAATCCTCTCAAACAGAAAAGCGTGTTGTGCTTAACTGAACATTCTCTTCTCAGGTCGAAGAAGTCGAAGAAGAAGAAGGCAAAGAAGAACCGCAAGCAGTCTAGTGAGTCAAGCAGTGAGCAGTCAGAGGAGGATGGAGAAGAGGATGGCAATGAGGTCATGTGGGTGGAGAAAACGTGCATAGATGAACACCTGGTGGGCCCTGAAGCTCCACTCACCCATCTGTCCCAGGATGAAAAACCTCTGGAGTACGTATTTGCTGTATATTTATTATGTATTGTCTGACTTTCTGACACATGCATGCTTGTGAACAAACCTTTTTCTTAATAGAAAATGTATACTTACTATAATGTTTCTATAGTTTTTTCAATCAATTGTTTGGTTAGTTTTAATGGGGTTAAAGAGTATTTGCTGGTTTTCTATATTCTCTATTCTGGTAAATCTGTTGTTTTACAAAGACTGCAGCCAGTAGTGTATGTTTTTGACTGAAATGTCTCCTAATATAGCCTATGATGTTCATCAGGCAGAAAGATTCATAATAAAAACCACACTCATCCATCTTTAATTATGATTTATGACTAAGGGGTTTAAACCTTAAATAAACAGCAATTATTAAATTACCATGATGCATATGTATCCCATTACAGCTTTGGCCACGCACTGCTGCCAGGTGAAGGTGCTGCCATGGCGGAGTATGTTAAAGCAGGCAAGCGCATCCCAAGAAGAGGAGAAATTGGCCTGACCAGTGACGAGATTGCAAATTTTGAGAAGTCAGGCTTTGTGATGAGTGGAAGCCGGTATGCAATTTATGTATTTAATATGGCTACATTTGGATAACTTTATCTCTAGCATTATTGTATTACTCAAACCTGTTATTGCAACACTGACACATCATGTGTAATTTAGACATCGCCGTATGGAGGCTGTGCGTTTGAGAAAGGAAAACCAGATCTACAGTGCTGACGAAAAGAGGGCCCTTGCATCTTTCAACCAGGAAGAAAGAAGGAAGAGAGAGAGCAAAATTCTCTCTAGCTTCAGGGAAATGGTGTACAGGAAAACTAAAGGCAAAGAAGAGAAATAAGTTTTGCTTCAAATACTTTTATTTTAGATGTTATGCCCTGTCAAGATTTGAGTCAAATGTGTAAGAAATGCTCTTAGTGCCTAAGTGGAACTGAACTTTAACTTGTATTTCAACGTGCTGTTTTGTCTCCTTGTAAACTTCCTTACAGTTTCCTTACTGATCAGAATTGTTATGCTTTTTGAAGTCACAGATCAAATAAACTGGCAGTGGTAAACGGTTTGCCATTTTAAATGTCCATTTAAATTATCTTTCATTTCAACCGTTATACAATTACTTATACCTTTCAGAAGATATATTGCTGTTTTGTCCATAGACTGTAGAAAATGCATTTCTGATGTGCTGCAGTGCATTACGAAATCAAAAAATGTAACAGACCAAACAAATCCAATTTATATAAGCAATATATTTTATTTTACAATAAACGTTATCTGGACCAGCCTTATCTTGTGTCCTCAGTGGATGTTCTCAAGTCCCTGTTGAAAAACCAAATGTGTGATTGATAAGTGTCTGAAAAGTTTGTCCTCACAAACGGCAGCAGTAATGGATGCAATGCTTAAAGACAAGAATATTTACGTAGACAAAAAATGATAAAACAACGTAACAAAACGATACCAATACATGTTCAAGATCATAATCACCTTGGATTGATGGTAAACGCCTGTTCCAGAGACCCGCTTGTCTCTCTCCATCAGATACCATTGATAGGGAACTCGTGCAATTCGCTTTTCCTAAAAAGAAATGTAAAAACTATTGACTTCAATAACTGAGTTTAAATCCGAAAATGAGAGATTAATGTAGGCGCAGTGTTAGCTACGTACTTACAATTAGTTAAAATATAGTGACTATTGTACCATTGCAAAGCATCCTCACCTTTCCCCCGTTGAGGAATCTGTGGATGTGTGCTGTCGCAACGCCTGGTATAATCAGACACACAGTCATGACTGCGAAGCCGGGCAATATTTCATACCACATGATATCAACAATAATGGACCGAATTACAAGTATAATTGTGAACGAGATGCCCTATGGCCACCTTCGGTATTGTTATTGGATACAGATAACAAGCTAACAAAATGTCGAATGTCCTGTTATACAAATTGACGGTCACGCAATATCTTCCGGAATAGGCTGTTGTGTTTTCATCATAGCGCCTCTCTACGGCAACGACATAGAACTACAACCAAAAGTAAGCGGGCGGGTTAGTTCGCTAGCTAGCTGTAGCTGACCAAGTTGCTGAAAGGTAAACAGACAACATTAGGTCTGCGTGGGTATTAAGTACACAATTGCTACAACATAGGGCAAATCAGCAATGAAAGAAGACAAAGAAAACACTCGTCCTAAAGAAAAACGTATGGAAATAAAATGTGAAGATGGAGAAAAGACAGAAAAGCCCAAGGAAAAGAAAGAGGCCATGACAAAGGTATAACTTCCTACGGTAGCTATGCTAGCCAAATATCAACCAGTTTACACAACTTCCTATAGTTTTTGTTTTAAGAGCAAATGTATATGCTTATGTATAACATATACGTGAAACGTTTGAACTGGTCAATAACTATTTCTTACATTTCAGCTTTAATATAAACGTTCCCCGTAGGTTTTTGCGTCCAAAATATATAACGTCAAGCAACGCTACCGTACCAGCATACATGCATTTAATTTGAACTCCTAGATTGTTATAAGACGTTTACCACCAAGTTTAACCAAGGAGGAACTGGAAGAGCAACTACAGCCACTTCCAGAAGTGGACTATCTGGAATTCTTCTCAAATGACACCAGGTAGAGTAGACTTATGAGATATTACATTATTTCTACACTTACGCTACTGGTACGGTACTTACCCCTTTATTTGTTTAGCCTTTTCCCACACCTCTTTGCAAGAGCATACATAAACTTCAAAAATCAAGAAGATATTGTCCTCTTCAGAGATCGATTTGATGGATATGTATTCATAGATAACAGAGGTATGGAGATAAATATAGTTCTAACTAAAATTACTATTTTACGTTTTTCGTATTACGTTCGTGTGCACGATATTTCATGGCAATTGTATATTTTTTATAGGGCAGGAATATTCTGCCGTTGTGGAGTTTGCACCCTTTCAAAAGATTGCAAAGAAAAAAAGCAAAAAAAAGGATGCAAAATGTGGAACAGTTGATGAAGGTAAAGACTAAAGATATAATTAACATTTCAACATGGGGTCATTATGGAGTTCATCAATCTCAGTTGGCATTTATCTTTTAGACCCTGATTACAAAACTTTTTTGGAATTCTATAATGGAGATGATGAAAAATTTACTTCTACACCTGAGACTCTGTTGGAAGAAATTGAAGCGAAATCAAAGGAACTTGTGGGTATGTATGTTTGATCCAGTGCAAAAATACATTATGTATTTAAAATAAAAATATTTGTATATGAATTTTATTCCCATTAAAGCTAGAAAAACAACTCCACTTCTGGACTTCCTGAAAAACAAACAGGTTTGTTGTTACACAATGAGTTCTATATAATGCATTTAGTTGAGATGTGCATTTTGAATGCTGAAATAATGTATTATGTGCTGATCAGAGAATCAGGGAGGAAAAGAAAGAGGAGAGAAGGAGGAGAGAACTAGAACGCAAGCGACAGCGTGACGAGGAGCGACGTAAGTGGAGAGAGGAGGACAGAAGGAGGCGCAAAGAAGCTGAAAAGATCAAGAAAACGGAAAAACCCCTAGAAAAGCAAAAGGACCAAGTAAAGGAGGAACCAAAAATTAAGGTAGATGTCGCAGAGGTCTTGAAAAAATAAGCAACCTTAGTTTTTTTTTTCAAGGGGATTCTCTTTTCCCCACTGCCTAGCTTCTTCGGAAGCCTGACAGAGCAGAAGATGCTGAAACAGAGAAACAGAAGGAGAGAGGCAAAAAAACAGAAAGGCCAGTAAAAGAAGATCGAGTAATCGGAGGCACTGATCTTAAGAAACGACAGAACTCCGAACACAAGGAAGATAGAGTACGGAAGTGAGTATTCGTGGTATTGTTGCAGACATTTTTTTCTCCCTATTATTATTATTATTATTATTATTATTATTATTATTATTATTACTATTATTGTTATTTGTCACTTGTGACAATCCCAGGCACCTCAATAAGCGAGCAGCAGAGAAATGCTTCTGTTATTACTGTAACCACCATTAGTATCAACCGCGACAGACGTAAATCGAAACTACACTTTACGTCAATGGCTCATAACACATTTATCAGAGCAGAACAGACTCAATGCATGACAGACATTTTATTATATAGCAAGGTGGGCTTTCTAAAAACCTATTGCTACCTAATCTATCTGCCCATTGTAAGTATGCTGCAGTATTCCGAGTTTGAAGCAAATAGGTTAACTTTAGGAGCGCCGCCTTCCTTCATGGTAACTTTTAAGCTAAAGCGATTTTAAGTCAACTCTTTCTATGAGACATTCCTACGGAAATACAATTTCTGGAATAATGGTTCTAAAATATCACAGTAGACAAAAAATGCCTACAATTAGTAGGTGAAGTAGAGAAAATTAAAGTCCAAATGCATACATGAATGATAAACATAGCTGCCTATACAGGATAGTACAGCAGGGTAAGTCGACTTTTGCCTGTCAATTTATTTTTCTAAATAATACAAATTATATATATATACTATTAATAATTAAGACTCCGGGTATCTTATATTTTTTTACGTTTTAGCCCATTGCTAGCAACACTTAAGTATCATCCTTTTACAAATAGTATGTTTTTACAAAAGAATACTACTGCGAGTAACTGTGTGTGTATTTCCTTTTTTCTATGGTGTATTCACGTAACTTCCCCGTCTAGTTATCTGAATGGAAGGATCATGGAGCTGAACTCAAACAAAAGCAAAACAAAGCCAAAAAATCGTTCATTAATCGTAATCGAAGTAGGGCTGGGCGATCTGGACCAAAAATGATATCCCGATATATTTAGGTTTAATACCGATACACGATATATATCGGTATTTTCTATAAAGTGGGATAAATCTTCAGGCATAGAGAAAAAGCAGGAAACCTGACGGAAATGTGACATTTTTTATTTTTAGCGACATTAATTGACATATTTGAGCTTTCTCTGGAGTCTCTGCCCCTTTGACACTGAACACACAAAATCACTTGCTCCTGACTCCAAGGCCAAGTGCAGGCACGGAGGGAGAGATGAACAAATCGAAAAAGTAATTAATAAACACAAAATATAACTATATCCATATAAACTATATTGTCCAATTTTATGTCTTTTGAAAGCCCTAAATCAAGGTACAGTGCTGAACTGTGTGTATTTATGCATCATACGCAGAGTGGATGAAGAGGGACGCAAAGAGTTCCGGGACCGGGAATTAGATCGGGAGAGGGAGCGGAGGCAGAAAGAGAAGGAGCGCATCAGACGACAGGATGAGGATCGCCGAAGGAGGAGAGAACGACACGATGGAGAAAACGCCTGCAGGAAACGAGAAGAGGAGGTGAAGAAAGAGAAGGATCGCACTTGGGAGAAGAAGAAAGGAGAGACTCCCGGAGACTCTGTGGCCACAGACAGGGCAGAGAGGTTGGCCAAAGACAACAGAAAAGAGGAGAATTTAAAAAGAGATCGGCTACGCAACAAGGTAGTGTCAACTGTTTTGTTGTTGCTTTGTTAAGGGCCTCTGTCAACCCAATTTTGTTTTAGCACTGGCAACATTTGATCAAAAAGTAATATTGTGATTGGTTTGGCAAAGTTTGCATTTGTGATTACGATATAGTAAGCAGCTCTCATAATTCCTTACATTTGTTAACAAAGCTTAAATGTGCTATGTACTATATTTTAAATATAGCAGTAAGCAAATATGTTATATGTAAAGACACAATACAGTATAGTGGAGTATGTCCTAAGTAGGGGTGCACAATATTGATCAAATGTGATATTGCGATATTGATAATGAAAATTGCAATTTCGATATTTTAAAATCACAAAGGTTATGGGAAAAGGCATTAAAATATATTCATAACATATGAAAACAAATTTTCAACTGACATTAATTTTGGACTCATACAACAACAGTAATTTATTTATCTATTTGGCCACTGATATTTATTTTC
>JAODOY010041782.1:0-20121 GCA_025399855.1 Forbesichthys papilliferus
GTATTTCTTGTGTTATATTTGACCCACTGCATAGTAAAGTTTCATATTTTCACTGGGAATTGATAGGTATGTCATGGTTTGTTCTTAAACATGCTCCTGGTGTAATACTTTAGGCTACCTAATTAGTTAGTAAAGAAGTAAGTAATTAAGTAAAGTATACAGTTAAAGTATGTTATTCATATTAATGAACCCCACTAAGATGATCAATTAATATAAAAATATACAATCTCTAGTCATCTTTAATATTAAGCAAATGTTATAGTTTTGTCTCAAAATATACTCAACGTGTCTTGCTTGAAAGCAAGACACGTTGAGTATAACATATACATGTTGAATTTCGTTTTTTCCTAACAGGATGAAAAGAACCAAGTTTTAACAACGAACATCTGGCTACAGCTGGTAAAACATTATTTTCATATATTGTTACATTAACTTGTCCAAGCTGTACTAAACTGCCCAGCAAACTATAGCCAGAAATGATTGCTAGATATGGCAGCTGATGACTCATTCTAGGTGTGTGCACATTCATATCTGTGCTGGAACATATGGAAAAGCAAATTAGTTGAGGTTAATTTAAGACGCAACATATTACTATCTATCAGCCTCTGTCCTGTAAAGCTAACTGCATAGTGAGTGGCATCTGAAGCAGTGGCTGGCTTCATTTATTCAAGGATGACGCTGTGTCACTATTTTATATGAAGAGCTTTAAGATTTTTCCATAGTAGATTAATAATGTATAACATATTTACATGTGTTTACTAATTTAATATGGCAATGTTATATTCCACACAACGCATACAACTTTAAAATAAAACGTAATAATCATAATATACCACTAGGCTATACAGAATATAGTATCCCACAGAAAAAAGCAATTTTCCTTCACATATTGCATTTCAGTCAGACAAGGTACAGTATATAAGACACTGTTCTTTTGTAGGCTATTACTTATATGACACTAGTCCAGTTTCTGCTGTGTCAGCAAGCTTTATCAAGGCTGTTTGGGTGCTCTTAAATCAACCCTCCTCCCTGTCTCGCTTAATCTTTCAAGCAGACCCCATAGACATAATCTACCTCGTGTACTGTATCTTCTAATATCTATCAAAATCTATCAACTGTTTTTAGCTCAGTGGAATTTTGTTGACTCTGAGCAACTCATTTTTAATATTATACAATAAATGCTTCCATTGTATATAAATTATTTAACATTGTATACTATATTGCAGATTCTGCTCAGTTACATCGTTACCAGTGAATAGTGATTAATAGCACGAGCACTTGAAAACACCACTGTTATATATATAATTTAGTAATTATTTAAGTAAAATTAGCACATATAGTGAGTGTGTAAGACATACATTGTTAAAATATTGTCACACATATTAAAAGAATGAACATTACTTGTACATTAATTGTCGTTTACTGTACGCTTTCAGGTCAGTCAATAATATGATTTAGTCTTTATCTTTTATCTTTGCCACATTAATCAATTTAGCATATTTTCCTGCTAAATCCTATGTGAAGAATGCCATCTTATCTTAAAGGTTAATATTTGTTATACTCTGTTCTGTATGGTGCTCTCAATTTTGTTTATGTGCAGATTATAAATAAATGCATATAACAAATTAAATAACTGCTACTAGTGTGTTATGTGCAGATAGCGACGCTGTTAATCAAAGATAGATTAGCTTTTCCTTGCAGCAACAGCCTTTTTTGCCTCTTATCAGCATGATTCACTGTTTACAATGTGTAATTTGTGTGTGCATTTTGTGGCAATATACCCCACAGTACTGGAATGATTACTACCTTCAGTGGAACACATCCGATTATCCAGGTGTGACCAATGTGAGATTCCCAGATCATCTTATTTGGAAGCCAGACATTTTACTGTACAACAGGTAATGATGGCCTTTCTGGGATCACAAGGTAGTTACATTATAATAATGTATGTATGTGTATATATATCTATATTTATATTTATATTTATATTTAGAATAAGTCTTTAAAGCTGAATTTAACATTTTGTAAACCCTTAACAAATACTTTCATTACCACAATATTGTCATCCCACAGATTCCATCAACTTCTGTAGATAGGTGCATTTTTAGCTGCATTGTTTCTTTTAAACATTTTAAACATTTCAAAGTACCAGCTCTGACCTGGTACTATATAGTCTCGGGTTACTTCAATTTTTAATTTTTAATTTTATTTTATATTACAGATCGTATATTTCAAGTTTTAAAATGTAAGCATATGTATATTATATTTAAGACTACACCAATTTAGTTCTGCAAACTGAATGTCAGCGGTGAATGAAAGTACTGATAGGTTTTATATTTGCAAAAGATTAGTTATTTTTATGTAAATATGCTAAATGTACAGTACTATGAATGTGGAAAGTAATCTTGAGTATGAAGGCTTTCAACAACAATTGGAGTGTACAGGAGTGAGTTGGTTCAAGGAATCACAATAACAAAAAAAGTACACTTTTACAAAGTTTTATACTTCTTCTCAATGAATCTTTTTTTGCTGCATTTGTCATAGTCTGGTCATAGACGTGATTAGATATTGTGGCATTGGTTATGTTTGTATATCCATTTTGATAAGAAACTTTTTCAACTTGACTTAAAGATCTTTGGGGCTTTCATTCAGCAAGAATCATTTAGCAGGTAAAAATTATGGAATTAATAAACCATTTCAGGTAATATGGCTTTTATTAAGAAAGATGTCCATTACTGTAGACAACATTTTTACATTTATTTGTTGATGTTGATTTTGTATTGTGTTAGAGTAACTTGTGATGTTTGTGCAGAGTATCCTATGGGTTTATGTATGAAATCCTAACTGTATGGCTGAATACTGTTCAAAACTGTATGTTTTGCACAAGATAAGTTACATGTTGATGTAGCCCATATCTATCCACAGTGCAGATGAAAGGTTTGATGCAACTTTCCACACCAACATTTTGGTCAACTCTTCTGGATCCTGTTCCTACCTGCCACCAGGTATGTGCTTTTAAGCCCTTGTAGTTATATTCTAGTTTGATCTTGCACTGGAATATGAGCTGTGGGGCCAACATGGTGTGACTTAAGTGTGACTTACTTAAAGTGTGACTGCACCCCAGCTCTGAGGCTGACTCCACCCACTACAGCTTTGACAAATGCGTCAAGGAGCAGGGTAAGGGGAGTAAGGGGTGGGGGCTGAGAGGGGGACCCACATTAACATTAGCGTTAACATTTTATTTTTATGATGTACGAGCATACTAAGTGTACTAAGTGTACTGATGAAACCCAGCCAGGTATTGGGGTGATTTTTAACGAATATGACGTGTAGTTCTGTTTTCATAAAATGCAGATTTATAAAATGCTGATTTTGATAATAACAGGAATTTTGTCAATATTAACACCAGCATTGATGTGCCTCATCACAGATTCATATTACTCAGTCATATTACTTCGTTTACAGCTCAATAAACACATTTTAGTGTGCAGAAGAAAATAAGATGCAATAACAATAACAATAAATTATGATGTTAAGAAATAAGTATAATTTCCCCTGGTATACTTGTTTAGAGATAGTTTAACATTGTTTATAAAACAGTTAAATACTATTTAGAGTTCTTTATCAATTTGTTATAAATATTTGACAGAATTTACAGAAAATATGAGTATGTTATTTACTGGGAGAGACATGTTACCGCATAACAGGAATGACCCAAATGCTGCTGAACTCAGATGAAGAACATGAGTAACACAACAGGAAAATATCATGCGATCATGTGATCTTGCAGTTGATTGACTATGTCGTGTGATCTTTTGCCATCAGTTGGAGCATTTTAATGGAGCAATACCCACTGTAATACAAATTCTTCATAACCACATTCATTATAGTAAGTGAAATGAGCAGTGGGACCCTGTTAACATAACTAAACCTTTGGAGCCTACATTGAAACCAAGAGAGTCCCCACAGCACTTGAGTGCAGAGTCCTGTCCCCCTCAGCATAGACAGGCTCCCAGCCACACCACATTCAGCTGTGTGCTGGCTAGGGCTTTGGGTATTCTGTGGACGCATTTGCACCTATTCACTTTTTCACTGGCTTCCATGCTGATGAATGACACAATCAGACATGCTTCCTGTTTCATTATGGCATAATGTTGCCTTTCAAAGTATTCAATTACTGACTTTGTATGGTTGTTTTGTAACTGGACTATTATGTAAGAACCCTGAAATCCTTGGATCAAAACACAGCTCTCAGTGTTGTGAGCCACTAGCAGGGGATCACTTTCTGATCAAAGCCTGCTGACCTTCTGCTGCCATGTCTCCTGTGGCAAAAATACCTACTGTACTGTATGACAGATGTACAAGGCATCAGCCTCTCCCTCTCTGTCTATCCCTATGGCTGTGCTATAATGCAAAAAATGTGTCACCGTCAACATTCACATTTGTACAGGATGGAGGGCAATATTGACCCTGGGAATGGTGACATTTTCTAAACAAAAGTGGCACATTGAAGCATGTCCATCACACATCAGTGCCCGCACGCCCGTGCGCGCACACACACATATGCATTATACCAGGAGCCCCTCCAGTCACAGACAGATTATTATGCCCCACACACACACACACATCTTTTTTTCCCCTTACTGGGCAGAAGCCATTCCTGTCTGCCTTGTGTGTCTCAATCAATAGAGGCATAAATAATGCTGGATCTCCTCTGGATTGATTGTATTTGCCACAGTCAAATTGCATCTAATCTGTCTCCTACATGAACCACCGTCGTATCAAGTCACCTCTCCGGCTGCACCGCATTCATTAAATGCGCGAAATGGCGTGCAATGATGTTCCAGACAGGCGTTCAGAATTAATTGGACTTTCTTCACATTAGTCTTTGCTCTCCCTGTAGCAGTTTATCATTGCTGTGGGGGTTTTACTGCAAGACTTTCATACCTGTCTTGTAAGTCATTTTAAAGCCTCTCCCTCAAGTGACACCAGCAAACCTAGATCTCACGCTATCTCTACAGCTCTATGTTCTGTTTGAATCTTCAACCTTGCCCTCTCCTCAGTAGTTCTCCAATAGCTTTCTATGTTTTGAAAAGCTCTCACTGACAAGACCTCCTGTTATGTTCTGTGGTGTCCGTTTCATGTCCACCGCAGGCATCTTCAAGAGCACCTGCCACATTGATGTGCGCTGGTTCCCTTTTGATGTTCAGAGGTGTGATCTCAAGTTCGGCTCGTGGACATATGGGGGCTGGTCTCTGGACTTACAAATGGTGGAGGTTGATATTACTGGTTACATCGCCAATGGAGAGTGGGACCTTGTGGGTAAGAGGAAATATGGCCTATTAGTAGAAAGGTTTTGGTTTCAATCTTGATAGTGGAACAAAATGCACATATGTGTTGTATGCTATGTTTTATGTACAATACGGTTAGGTTTTTCCTGTTTATCCACTGTGAGGTTATCCACACATGAATAAAATATAATGCTTATGCACTTGCCAAAATAGTTTGATTAGAAAATGTGCAATTCCTAAAGAAACACTGTGATTATAAGTTGAATGTAAAAGTTGCAAAAAAATATTTTACATGTAAAATGTTTATACAAATGTAAATTTTACAACATTTTACAATGAAAGTATGAAAAGGTTTAAAGTATTATCTACCACTCTTGCAACTTTACCTCAGTAGAGTCCAAGCATTACAACTAAATGAATTAAACCATTATCTGTAAATGTCACGTGGCTGGCCTCACAGCAGTTAGCTATCACGGTTGTGATTTGTTTGTCAGCATAATGTTCCACAAAGTGCCAAGTATTTGGGGCTTCTCAGCATGGAGGACATTTCAACTGAATTCAATTGCTTTAGTCTTCGCTGCTCAATTTCACCATTTGTTTAATTGCTGCTATCTCAATAGAGATTGTTCCTCTCACTTCAACAATGAGGCACAATGCAGAATAAGGAGAGTTGTGTTTGGTAAATGTGGCTGCATTCATGCAGAATATAGGAAATAATAATAATATGATAAACATTGCATTTAACATTTTGGATTTTATGTTACAATGCTCTGTACTATACAGTACTATAAAGCAGGTAAGCAGGTAAATTGTAATAAGATGTAATTTGTGACCTTTATATTATAAATGTGCAATGTTTGCGCATGCTTTCATACATACAGTATGTGTTTATACATGTGCATCATACTTTACATTTACTGTATGCACATACTAATTATATAGGATACAACTGGGAACTAGCAAGCTATGTCCTCACTGTGAGAAGTCATGTTTGAAATAAGCCCCATAGCGTTCCATGCGTAACAATAGTGTTATGCTAGCAAACTATGTCCTCACTGTGAGAAGTCATGTTTGAAATAAGCCCCATAGTGTTCCATGCGTAACAATAGTGTTATGCTGACGTGAACAGAGGTTCCAGGACGGAGGAATGAGCGCTTCTACGACTGCTGCAAGGAGCCCTACCCCGATGTCACCTTCACGGTGGTGATGCGTAGACGGACCCTGTACTACGGCCTGAACCTGCTCATACCCTGTGTACTCATCTCCACGCTGGCCTTGCTGGTCTTTCTGCTACCGGCAGACTCTGGAGAGAAGATCTCACTGGGTGAGATTGAATTGGGTTTTATATGCCGTGTGGTGTAGGCCATTGAAATGCAAGTCGCTCGATCCATCTCTTTTGGGGTCATCACTCTATAAGCAAATAGTTCTAGGTCTTTGTTCTGATGTGAAGCATTCTGTAGTCCAGCTTGTTGACTATCAAAAAGCGTTGTGTGCTGAAACGGTAGGATAATAGCAACTACGATCCAAAAAGTGCTTCCACGCATGCTGTTAAGGAACATCTGCTCAGCTAGGTTGTTTTTAAACTTCTATCAGGAGATGTCTATGGCTCCTGCTGCTTTCAGTAATCTGCTGAGAACTTAAACTTGCACCGTTAGGATCACACAAATAAGCCTCACAGGGAAAGAGACACAGCCCATGTGAGAAGGTAATTGACTGTAGCAGTCCACAGTATAATCCCTTCAGCGGCTGAAGTGGTGAAGTGGATTCTGGCTGTGCTGCTGCTACTGTTCTTCTTGCCTCTGTGTTTGATCCACCTCCATGTTTTTCGAGCTGCTCCTCCAGCACACGCACACTAATGCGAGTCCATCCATCTTCCTCGCAGCCTGTTGTCCAACAGCGATTGGGGATTGATTTTGGCCCGCTGCCTTCCCCTACCTCAGTATCCCCCCAGAAGCAGATGAACTTGCCTGCTCCACTCTCCTCCAGTAGCACAGGCCACTGCACCAATTACCCTGCTGCTGTGTGGCTAATGGCTTATCCTCCAGCAGCGCGTCGTGTCAGCTACTCATGGGGCTCTGGAGATGGAACAAGTCTTTATTTACTCCTCACTATAGCCAACACACATTTGTATATAACTAGAGCACATTGTTGTGCAGTTTAAATCTAATTACAATTTTACATGTACATATGATATACAGTATGCCTTGTGCACACATCATTCCAATGAATCGTTTGTATATTCCGTCTGTTTCTGGAATGGTAATGCCTCAGTGAAAAGAAACGCCTCAGTGAATTTGTAATCATATTTTTAAATTGAGGACATATTATTCAGCATTATTCAGCAATAGCAGACTATTATATTTAAAATGACCTCATGTTGTGAGCTATGCCATGCTGTTGTACTTTTCATTATGATTCTATAAAAGGTTAATCAATGTCCTGTATGGACTTAATATGCAAACCTCATCATCCCTGGGAGTTTGGCTGTTAAGATGTACCACTCTTTTAGTTATGCAATGATAAAGAAATGACCTGCCGGGGCTTGGAATCTATTTATGGGTTGTGTAATCTTAACAGGGCCTGCGATGGAAATCATATTCTTAGTTAAACAAATAGTAATAAAGAACCAGCAGTGAGCTTGTGAGAAATATGGAATTCATAAGCAAACGTCGAGTTGACTCACTGCTTGACACCATACAAATGCTTTGGTGCTCTAATCCATCTAATTGGTCTAATAATGTCACTATACATTTGAATGGTTCATGTAATCCCCTGTTATTTCTATTTAAAATGTATAAACACATAACCAAACTCAGAGTAGGCCAATAAATCGAACCACACCCTCAGCAATATCATGAACATACATTTGTCAAGGAATATCTGAATTCCATGGCTGTTTTATATATGTGTATATGTAAGGTCTTTTTGAATGTATTTATATTCTCTTTATATGGTATTTGCATTTACAGTATGAATTGTGTATATAGCAATATAAACATGCCAACTTTATAAATATGATTATTAATTTAATTTTAATATAATATGTAAATTATCATATTCTGCACTGGCTGTCAGATATTATGTAATAGGAAAAAGGATTTATTTTCCTTAAAAGTATTCTATACATTTTTATATCTTGCCATTGTCAGTTGTTCATTTATTTTTTAAAAGGTAGGACAAAATATAAAAGTGTAATCTTTATTATCTAAAATATGATTTAAACCCTGTGAACAGCTAAATGCTTCTTTACTGTAAATGAAAATCAGTAAAATCCCCGATATAAGCACAATTTGCCCATTGAAAGTGATATTAAATGTTAGAACATAAAATAACAAAATAGAAAAATGTCTACGTGTTTAAAAAGATACTGTAGATGCAATGACAATTAGACCTCTATAAGTCTAACATTTCTTTAACTGAAGCAGAGTCCTTAGTCTTTCTGATATCTGCAATATTATAAAAGCAAATGGCTCACAAACACACACACACATTAGTAATATCTACTGCTACTTAATTTTCCCATTATCTATGTATTATTATTCATGACTTCCACTAGCGTTACTGTTCTTGAATACTTGGTAATGGATGGTACTTTTCTGCAGCAAAACAAATAGTTATCATCTATAATTATAATTAACAGTAATATAAAGTGTGGTCTCATTCTCAGGCATCACGGTTCTGCTCTCACTGACTGTATTTATGCTGCTAGTAGCAGAGATTATGCCGGCCACCTCTGACTCGGTGCCATTGATAGGTACGTTTTTTATGGGATGTTTTGCATGCCCCAGTCATTATTAAGGATGAGCTAAATTATGCAAGATTGTGCAGGCATTATAAGGATACTTCAGGGGTCTTAGATCTCATTAAAATACATCTGAAACCATCACTACCCAAGCTAATATTATGGACTAAGCATTATACATTCCACTAGTCTTTAGTTATGGTTATGTATTGCTAATTGCCTAGCAAAAATTGCTAAATCACCTTATCTCTGTGCTTATTTTGATGCCTTTGATTCTGTCCTTGAGGGGTTTGAAAGTGGCTTAAAGCATATAATGTCATTTTCAATATGTATTATAATGTAATGCCACCATCTACATTCAAGTATAATGTAATGCCATCATCTACATCTATTTTCTGTCTCCATATTAGCTTTTCTATTTTCTCTGTTATTGACATTTCCAGCGGAGTACTTTGCCACCACCATGGTCATTGTTGGTCTCTCAGTAATCGCAACAGTGCTGGTCTTACAATACCACCACCATGACCCTGATGGAGGCAAGATGCCAAAATGGGTGAGTTTTGAACTTGCACTATTCTCTGCTATTGCACTGGAACCACATAAAACACATGCTATATTTCCCGTCACACTAGAAGCTTAAGAAGGGAACTTTGCTTTTTACATGAACTGACTGATTTACCAGTTTATACAGTTAGGATGTTTTCCAAAAGAAGATTGGTCATCTTTGTTGCCACTATTGCATATTTTATTTTCAGAATGAAAATCAGCGTTACACAAAAGGACTTTAAAAAGTACATCTAAACATACAAGCCATTTGTCTCTGTTATTCACACATGTTAAAAGCAAAAAGTAAAATATATCAAATATACAATGTTTTACTCCAACATGGCTGCTCTTCCTGTCCTTAACCACACAGACCCGCGTGATCCTCCTCAACTGGTGTGCCTGGTTCCTGCGCATGAAGCGTCCTGGGGAGGAGCGTGTGCGGTCAGCCTGCCACAACATGGCCCCTCGGGGCAGCCTGACCAGCATGGACCTGAACGTCAGCTCCTCCGCCTCGCACTCCGCCAACGGCAACATGCTGTACATCGGCTTCCGCGGCCTGGAGAGCATGCATTACTCCACGGCCACCACCTCGCCCGACTCGGGGGTCCTCTGTGGGCGTCTGCTGGGGAGGGGGGGCGAGGACGAAGTGCTCCTCTCCACAGGCCAGGGCTCCTCCGTTGGGAGTGTGGAGCCAGAGCTGACCAAGATCCTGGAGGAGGTGCGCTACATCGCCAAGCGATTCCGCGACCAGGACGAGGAGGAATCGGTGTGCAATGAGTGGAAGTTCGCTGCAGCTGTAATAGACCGACTGTGTTTGATGGCTTTCTCCGTCTTCACCATCCTGTGCACGATCGGAATACTAATGTCGGCTCCCAACTTCGTAGAGGCCATTTCCAAAGACTTCTTTACATGAAGACTAGGGTCACTGTGCTGATGAATGATTAGCCATGGTGGTGATAAATTCCTTTGCACTTTCTTCTAGTTTGCCAGTCAAGCCTACTTTCAAATGTTTTACCATATGGTCATACACACCAAGAAAGAGCAGTGAAAAACAAAATCGGGCAATTAATGTAAAAATTGCACAATGTCATTGCCTGAGACATTACAGTTATCAAATGAAAATATAATTATAAAATCAAATATACTGGGATGATATCTGTGCAAGGTGTACATGATGGTGCTTTTAGTTATCTATTATTTGCAATGGCTCTTTAAAGGTTTAAACCATATAGATTAATGTGACATAAAGATAATATTTCTATGATTTGATAATGTCTTACTACTGCAGTTGATGGTACATTTTGAAATATAGAATTGTCATTAATCCACGATACAAAGCATTGTGTACATACAGTACATTTTTGTTTTTAATTGAACGTTTTAAGAATGTTTAAAATAAAATGTTCAGAAAGCACTTATATAATATTGTTACATACTGTTTATCCACACAATATAATCAGTTACTACAGTACAAACATTAATACATACATATAGTATGCCGACATAATAGGCCAACTGATAAATACTTGTTTGATTTAATTAAAGATTGCTGTATAGTTATCCAAATATTGTCTCTGTTTGCCTTGCTTTTGTCAATGTGATGTTATTTGACTTAATTTGTATGGACTTTGCTTTAATCCATTAATCTGTGGAGTGTTATACCCTTATGAATAAATTATTTAAAAACAAAAATAGATGATGTATACTATAACAGATTCGTGACACCTAATTTTGTAGGCTGTATATTTTATTTCGTTCTAACTATAAATCCAACCTCGTTAGAAAAATAGTTATCCTCTTATGTATTATGTATTTAATGGTTATGGAATTTGCTAAATTTATTTTAAAAACGTTTGGACAAAGAATGCTTGTATTGCGCTAATGCACTGTAGTCTGTTATGTTTTGGTAGTTTGGTGGGTTTTTGGTTCTACATACTGTAAATAATCCCAAATTAATATTTCAGTAGGTTACATGTTTTGTCTACCAGTACAGTAGGCTTTTACCAGGATAAAAACATTAACAACGGATCTCATCATCTGAAAATCGATGTTTATCAACAGATCCATGATGACCCATGTATGAAGAATCTGTCGTCGAAGCGCTACTAAACCGCCATCTAGTGGCTAACCTTAACTAATGCACCAACCACAACGTTAAATAAAATAAAATATGATGCATTTGACAAAACAAACACCAACAATGTAATACGTATATATTTATATTGAATGACGCGCAGGATAGTAATACTGTCCAAGGTTATTGTTGTGGATCGCATTTAATCTGATAGGAACCATTCATATCTGCTGTTTTAGCAGGCAGCTTTTTGTTGTTGCTACGTAGTCTGGGCATTGGTGTTATTTCACCGGCTAACTGCTACATCCGTCATGTGAATTTGGTTGGCTTGTTTAGTTTTCCAATTGGGATCATGTCGATTTATTTGCTTCGCTGGTGTGTGGACGAGTTACAACATACATTCGGATTGGAGGTTTCTGAAGAGATTATCCAGTGAGTTAAATGAATAGTGTTTTGTAGGACAGCCTCAAATGCTGCAGCTAATGTACCGTACTGTACAGCTGCTGTATAGCTGCTATCACAGTATCAGACAAGGGGAAATAAAAAAGTTAATTGACGTGATGAGCAACGATGATGACAACTAGTTAGTTTGATTCAATAATGATATAAACATCACAAACGGAGAAAGAAATAGTTAGTTGTTAAACTAATGTGTAAAATATGAATGTCAACTTAACTGAGCCGTGTACTTACTGAGCTCTATGTGACACGGCAACCACGATTACAGCGAACAAACACGAATAACCAAACAAACATGCAGCCTGGTCTTCGTTAGTCTGTTATGCTAAGAGCCTAAATCATTATCCAAACTTGATTATAAGATAAATATACTGACATTATAAATTATATGATAGGGTGAATTAGCCTAATGTGGGACATATTTTGTTTTTAGATCATGATAATATATATTCAGAACATTAAATCCATACCCAGTACCACAGTCAATTTAATGTATTTCCACATAACAGCTTATGTTTACCCCTAGTTTTGTTAATTAATTTGTTTGAGGGAAAACATACATGCATGCACCCACCTAGGTGTCCAACATTATGGCAAGTGGTCAAATAATAATTAATTTGGTCTACCCTTTTTTCAATTTCATTCATTAATGTAGATACGTTCTCACCATTGAAAATGAGGATGAGATTGCGGAGTATGTGGCAGACCTCCTCCAGGGAAATGATGGGAGGAAGAAGCAGTTTATAGATGAGCTTGTGGACAGATGGAAGAGGAGCAAGACACCCAAAGACACCTCTGGTTTGTTCCTGATGAGAGAGTCTGTGTCGGAAGGATGTGGGATTGAATATGTCTGGCAACTGCTGTTAAAGGGGAATGACAGTGACCGGTGTTTACACCAGTGTAAACACAATGTTGTTGCTATTGTTTTTGCATGAAACTCAGAGAGAGCTCCTCATGTCTTGCCCTTACTCTTAGGTTCACACTATTTCTGCTTGTATAGCCACTGTTTCATTACAGTGGGCAGACCAAGGGGCAGGGCTAGGGCAGACAAAGGGGGTTCTAGTGGGGCTGTAAAGCAATGGAGGAGTGAATGCTTTAAGGTTTTGAAATGTGATTGCTGCTTAGTGTGAATTACACACAACAGTCACAACATTTTATATGCTGAACTGCTTTGAACAAACTAACTGGCAGGCTTCACTGTTTTCATGTTGTTTTAGATTCCCTTGACCTGACCAAAGACTCTCAAAAGAAGTCCAAGCGCAAGGGTCGGAACAAGCAGGAGGTGACGACTGTCAGCCAAGCAGAGCCTGAACCAGAGCCTGTGAAAACCCCCATGGACCTGATAAAGGTTTGTGCAGGCGCAAATGATTTTCTTTTAGCAGCCAACACTGTAAAGACCAGAAGTGTTAAGTTAGCATTACAGTTAGTTACTATTCCAGTTGATATATTATCATTCCAAAACTTTCAATGAAAGTTGCATTTTCTCATTCAAGTGGATATTTTACTACATTTAGATTTATTTTGATCAAAATAGACTTGATGTAAAGTGTAAAATTACGGTATTATGGAGCAGGTAAGGGTTGAGTATCTTGTTCAATTAATCACATTAATAATGAGAGATTTTTATGATATGCTGTATGTTGCAATATTTTATTGTTGTGCATAGGTTGTACTCTAGTCTATATATAATTCATTGCTTTCAATTATGTATTTTATGAACAGCAGGCATAGAGTTCAAATAAACATGCTGAAATATATGTATAAAATATTTTGGTGGGTTTCTTTGACAGTGTAAAAATGGCCTCTGTCTGAACTGCAAAATTATGTAATTATTGTTATTTACATCACATATCACATTGAAGAGTTTATATTGGCTAAGGTAGATTGTAGTTGTAATCAATTCTAATATATTAATTATTATTTCATAGCATGTGAAGTAATTGCAATAAACTCATAATAACTGTATGGTTTATTGTTCTTACATCCATCCATCCTCCTCCGCTTATCCATAGTCGGGTCAGGGGGCAGCAGCTCCAGCAGGGAACACAAACTTTTATTTCCAAAGCCACATTAACCGGCTCTGACTGGGGGAGACTCCCGCCACCCTCCTGAGAAAACTCTTGTACCCCTTTCGGTCATGACACACCCTTCATGACCATAGGTGAGGGTAGGAATGAAAATTGCCCGGTAGATCAAGAGCTTTGCCTTCCGGCTCAGCTCTCTTTTCGTCACAACGGTGCAGTAAAGTGACTCCATTGGTTTCCTGCTGAGAACCATGGCCTCAGATTTAGCGGTGCTAATCCTCATCCCAGCCGCTTCACACTCGGCTGCGAACCGAACCAGAGTGCTGGAGGTCACAGACCGATGATGCCATCAGGACCACGTTGTCTGCAAAAAGCAGCGATGAGATCCCCAGGCCACCGAACCACAACCCCTCCCCATGTCCGGTCTGAATATCAGAAACAGGATTGGTGACAAAGCGCAGCCCTGGTGCTAGTATTGTTCTTTTACTCTTTAATTTATTTAATTTGTACTTCAACAGGTCCAAGAAGGCGGCAATTCATCTTCAACAAAGAAGAAAAGCAAGTTTGTAAATCTTTATGCCAAAGAAGGACAGGACAAACTGGCTGTCATACTTCCTGGACGCCATTCCTGTGAGTGCTTGGCTCAAAAGCACAACCTCATCAACAACTGCATCACCTGTGGTCGCATTGTTTGTGAACAGGAGGGCTCTGGGCCCTGCCTCTTCTGTGGAAGCCTGGTAATGCCGTGAGACTGAGGCTCATGTTGATCCTCTAATTAAAATGTGCAGGTGAACTGAAGCCACGTTCCCATTTATTTGTACTGATTCAGGTCTGCACTAAAGAGGAGCAGGACATTTTACAGCGGGACTCGAACAAAAGCCAGAAACTGCGGAAGAAGCTGATGGGTGGTAAGACGATATCTGTTTACCTATGAAGGTTGGTTGTGCTATGCTATGATGTATGGCTATATTTAGTTGTATTTTCTGCTAACAGATTGCTCAAATAGAGATTATCTCCCACATCAGCAGTCTCGGATGAATTCTGGCCTTGAGAAGGCCCTCCAGCACAAAGATAAACTGCTAGAGTATGACAAGAATAGGTAATGAAATAATAATAATAATAATAATAATAATAAAAGTAGTAATGACTAATATTATGTGTGTGTATTTCCTAATCCCAGACGTGTCATCATGTGATTGTTCTAATATGCCTGCAGTGTGAGGAGAACCCAGGTTCTGGACGATGAGTCAGACTACTTTGCCACCGATTCCAACCAGTGGCTGTCGCCCGGTGAGCGGGAGAAGCTGAGGAAAAAGGAGGAAGAGCTTCGGGAGCTCCGCCACGCTTCCCATAAAGACAGGAGGATCACGTTGGACTTTGCTGGGAGACGAGTCGTTGATGAGGGGGACAACCTGAGCCTGTACTACAACAAGTGAGTGAGATGGTCTTGCAGCCGTCCTATTACAGTAAGCATTACAGGACGTCCGATTTAAAGGGACATTCCAGCCAGGTTTAACCTGAACTGTATTTCCCCCGCCCATTTCCTTCAACAACCTGTTAGCAGAAAACACAACTAAATATAGCTATGCGTCATCAGCAATTGTATTAAGATTTTGGTCGAAAAGATTGTCACAAAAATGAGTTCCAGGACAAATTGGCCAGAATTCCACTTGAACAAGGTCCTATTCACAGGGTTCCCACAGTATAACAATATAACTATGAAGATTTTGGAGTAATCATTGCGCTAAAATGCTGTACATGAATACATCCAAATACATGTGTGTTTTCTGTTTACAGGCTTGATGAGACCGTCGATGCTATAAAGAGCGACACTCTGTTAAAATCCCCCATCTACTCTGGTGGACAGGGTGGTCGGCAGGCCCCCAGAGAGCTGGTCAACCCCAACATACTGCAGTCTGCACCAGAGGTAGGTCATGGTACGCTATTCTGTTTGATATGCATTCAGTTAGAATGATGGCGCAATGATTGGCTTTTTATGAAATTATTAATAATTTATTATTATTCATTTGATTATTATAATTCATGAATTGCAGACATAAAATAGTGGGATAATAATATGCTGAAACATAATTTATTAGATCAAATGGTTACATCATATGCCTAGTTTTCTTCGTCGTTTTTGATTGCGTGCTTTCCTTCACACCTGCATCGCTGATTATCGGTGTGGACGACAGTAGTGCCAGTGTGTGTGTGTGTGTGTGTGTGTGTGTAAACTAGAGCCGTGTGTTCCCAGTGGGTGGACGTAGGAGGCGGCGAGAGCCACAGGAGGAGCCAGGAGGAGCACCCAGCCTCCAGTGGAGGAGAGCGCGTCAGGCTGAGGCTGCAGGACAGAGAGCTGCAGGAGATGTCTGACGGAGGCTGGTGCCTCAGCATGCACCAGCCGTGGGCCTCGCTGCTCGTCAAGGGCATCAAGAGGTAACAGGGCGCTCTTATGGGGACAACGTGCCCAGTGCTGAAGTACGCTTGTGTGTAGGGGTGTGTGTGCGTGCATGTGAATGGAAGGTCCCTGCCACTTAATTTTTTTAAAGGCATGTTTGGGGATTGTATTTAGCAGGCTTTTAAATGTGCTGCTTAAAGTAGTACATGATTCTAATACAATACACTTTCTGTGTATTGTTCGTCTCTACACATTGCGTAATGATGCACGTTCTTACACATTACCATAACAATGTTGTGTGTGTGTGTGTGTGTGTCTCTGTGCGTGTGAAGGGTGGAGGGAAGAACCTGGTACACTTCACACCGAGGTCGTCTGTGGATCGCAGCTGCTGCCAAGAAATCAACACCGCAGGAGATTGCAGAAGCAGAGGACATGTATCGCCACATCTGTAAGAAAGGTCTGTGCACGTTAGAAGTGATTACTGTTACTTATATACTTACTTGTGAGGTTTATTGTTTTTATTTAGCACAAATTGAAGTCATTATATCTTACATTCTTACTTATATTTTACATATCTTACTTACAAGACAAAATCTGAATAATGTAAGACTTTAAGTTGAGATATGTTCATCATAGGAGTCATTGGGTTATTTATATTCAATTGTAAAATGTGAAATAGAGTTTTCTGATTCATTCATGTTTAATGCCTATTGGAAGTCATAGTCCCTAGTCTGAAATATTGTTTGGTTTCCTATGCGAGTGTCTCATATGACTCTTGTGGCTTATGCAGGTCCCAGGTTTCCTAAAGACTATCCTACTGGCTGTTTACTGGGCTGTGTCAACATTAGTGACTGCCTGTCTCAGGAGCAGTTCAGGCAACAGGTTAGTAAAGCAAACTGTACAACTAAACGTCATGGCGCCAATACCACACAACAGTGGTAGACAGATGAACTACATGGTACAGTCTACTGTATGTGGAGTTTATTTGGATTGTTTCATTGCTTGAGAACAAATACAACTGAATGAATCTGTCTTTATTGCAAGGCTGACCCCCCAGACATAACGACAAGCAATGTAGTTCCATTTTGTGTTTGTGTCAAGTGTTTACAGTACATGTACAGTAAATGTTGCTTTTAATACCCAGCTTGCGGTATATAACCTGCAGTATACTATTGTACCAGCAGAGGTCGCGCATTACCGTTTCACTGGCAGCAACCAGCTAGTTTATTACACACTGGAGGCTGGTAGCACCACTCGGCTAATCCTTCATAGGGTTTCCATCCCCCATTCCCTTCCCACGTAATGTGGTGAATTCACCACTGATTCCACTGCAATAACACGACTGTGTTCCTCAATTAGAGCTGTTGTATTGTCATGTAATATTGACCGCAGATGCAGGGATATACTTTGTCTCAGATGGACTAATGACTGCCTGCTGATTAATAATAGAACAATAGAGTGTACTGCTGCTGTATAAGCCTTTCAGGCTGCCTCCATGGCAGCTCACAGCAGACCGACCATTTTATTCCACTAGTCCTGATTGTTGAGACGCGACGTGCGATGTTTCTGATTTATATCGAACACGTTTGCATTCACGAGTGGATGTAATCGATTATATGTTGTTGTTGTTGTTGTTGTTTTGTAAATGCCAGTGCTTTTGTTCCTATAGCCATTCGTCACCAGTCATTTTGTACATCATTGCGCACTAATATATCCTTCTTGTCAAATAGCTATGGGTTTGATACACGTGTGCTGACAAACGTTACTGCATGCTTATCGCCGAGACCTTAAACTGCGAGTGGTGTTTCTTTACTGCCCTCCCTCCCCTCGTTTTCTCCTCAACTACTCATTCCAGCTAGGGCTGTAAAATCATGTTTGCAGGCAGCGTGGCTGCCCTTTCATCCTGTGTGTGTGTGTGTGTGTGTGTGTGTGTGTCTACTTGCACAGAGCAGCCATAAATAACACCCCCGCTTCACACAGGGCCCTTCAGGGGGGAAGCAAGAGAGGCAGATGTATAAAATAGACCTGAGATGGACCCAGCAGCCGCCACCAGCTTAATCTGAACAGACAGGGCTCTGCTGTTGCACACCAGAAAGTACAGTCAGTATGTAGTGTGAGCAAGCTGAAGCCATTCCTTGCATATTAATGTGTTGATGTTGTCACGGGTACGGCCATAGGATTTACTGTCTTGCGCTGGCAGCTGTGGGTGGTTACCGGGGGGCGGTGAAAGACAGGCAGCCATTATTCTTCAGGCCATGCTCATGAATCTGCCCCTAGTGATGGAATGAATTGTTTAAAGATGGAGGAAAGTGGGGGAAAGAGCATGAGAAAAAAAGGGAGGGGGAAGGTCCTGCGATATCACAGCGGTGGTGCAGTAACGGCCGTGGCGCTTTATCTGTGGCATTGAGACGCACGATGAACCTCTAGCCCAACTCCCCATGCCAAGGAGATACACACAGTATCTCTTGACTACACAAATGTAGGCTTATCAAAACATAAACTCAGCTCAAATGGAAAAATGCATTGAAATATATTGTTTAGAATATTATACAAATGTTAATATAAATAAATAAAAACAATAAACCGCCTACTTTTGCACCCGCTGGGATGCCCTTGGTGTACCGTTGCACTTTAAGATGGCGAGAGTTAGCTGATGAACTGCGGACCGGGGATTTCCACCCGCCTGACTGAGACGTTCTTCCCCTCATCACAAGCAGTATCGATCCATTCTGCCTATAATCTCTCCCTCTTCCTTCCAGCCCCAGACACGATTTCAGAGAAGATGGGTTATGTTCAGAGAGTGACAGAAGTAAAATACGCCATTTAAAACAAAAAACACTTTGTTCACACTCGCATACTAATGTTGAAATGGTTAGGAATTATCTTGCAACCAGTGCTGTGTTTTAAATCTAATATCTATTAAGTATATATGCTGATGCACATTCCCAGTCTTCAAGCACAACGGTTCCCATGGTGTGCTGGAATATTGCCAGTAACTGCGACTACAATAGAAAACAAATTGATTTGATCAATGCACGCTCTTAATGAGGACCTCATTTCTCCTTCTGTTCCAACTGTAGTACCTCATGTCTCAGTGAATACAGCTCAGATATGGTTAATCTCTAGATACAGTACAGAGAAAAGGCTCTCTAATGGACCCTACTGCTGTATTGATTCATGCTGAATGTCCACTGGGATAAGTGGTGGAATGTGGACTTGTGTGCATGCTGTCTGAGCACAGTGGATGTTCTGAATGTTCTTTTATATTTTTGTATTAATATGAATTTTTATGATAATGTAAGTGTGTGTATATAAAACAAGTACGGTAAGTTTTTTTTCTTTCTTCTCTTGCAGCTTACTGGTAAGTGCTAAATTGTAGTACATTTCCTGGTTTCAAAGAAATTTTTTTTATTTTTTATTATGCAACATTTGTTTATATGAAGGGCAATGTTCTGTATACTTTGTGCGGAGTTTGCTTGCTTTGACAATATCTACCAAAGTAGGACCTCCTATGTGAACACACAAAGAAGAAACATTTTGTTTACTAAGCCATTGGGCAAACATTTTCTGGTCTTGAATGTGTAATT
>JAODOY010041802.1:0-20119 GCA_025399855.1 Forbesichthys papilliferus
TATATATATAGTAACCCTGGCAGTAGTGTGCAAAGCACTGGTTTGAATAAGAGAAATGTGCAGGGAAGGATCAAGTCTGTCACTTGACACTTGCAAAGTAAAAAGTTAGTGGATTTTGACTGTTCAAATTCAGAAACTCCGAAAGCCAAACATTACATCAGGCCCTGGCTGATAACAGACAGAACCGCTCAGTCAAAGTCACCGTGGAATAAGATAACAATGAATCAGACAGGCACACTTCATATTTGCTCTTTTTCTCAGCCCCCCTCTCCAACCTCCGAACTTGACTGAAATTCCAAGCCAATGCTGTAATTAAAGGACCTTAATTGTTTTCTATGAGGTTTGGGAGATATTGTCTTACTGCTGGACCCTGAACACAATGGCCTTTATCTCTGATTGAGCATGAGAAAAAAATGGGTTTAAGTATTTGCAGATGAGGGCACTTTTAAACTCTGCCAGAAACTAGGATTTAATGTGTGCCTGGTTGGGTTTGGCATTCTGTGTAGCTAAAAGCTTGTTTTCAGAAGGGATATCCCAAGTTGCAGTACATCAGACAACTATATCAGAAGTATAACCTATTTACAAGCAATTTGTTTACAATATCACAATATCACATACTGTAGACGTAAAGGCATCATTTCATTAGACATATGACATTAGAATTAACTGTCAATTACTGTACCGCATTGTGGTCGCTCCAGTATAAAAGTATAGCACCATAGAGAGACTGTCGACTCATCAGCGATAGAAATGTGACAAATTAATAGATCGTTTCCCTAAGGTGTGTTTTTGGCCCGTTGCCCTCCCGCGCCTGCTGGTTTCCATTTGGATTAAATAGTGAAAACCTGACGATGACACTGAGAGACGGCCGTTAACATCATCCACTTGACTTGATGCATCGCGGAAAGTACTTGAAAGTTGGCCATCGGTTATCGTTGGGGGTGTGCTGATACGCAGCGAAAGGAATGCTCTTGAATTAGCAAGGCTGTCAAAGCACCACCGTGGGGGGGGACGTCCCGCCTGTGTATCTCACAGCCAAGTGGAGGCTGCGGTTTTTCTAGTTGCAATTACGGCGTGGCCGGGAGGCAGCGACGCGGTGTCTGTAATAAGCCACAGAAATGTAATCTGTGTTTTCACAGCTCAGCGCGGCTTATCAGAGGCCTACGCGCTAAGCCCCTCGCTTTAAACATCAGTGGGCTGCAACTTGACATGAGTGGGCTGCTGGTGTGTGTGTGCGTGCGTGCATGCGCGCGTGCGTAGGAGGGAAGGCTGTCGAGGATTTGTACAGTAAGGGATGCAGCTGTTCCCCGTGATTACCGCTGCAGGTCTAAGCGTGGAAGGAGAGGTGGCCGGGGGAGGGGCGTTGAACGAGACCACGTGAGCGCGTGGACCACACAATGGAGAGGCATCACACATGCATGCTGTATCACACAGATATATACATATGTTTACACATGTGTCTCTGTTCCCTATTGCATGCAGTAAGTCATTCACACACACACACTGGCTAAAGATGGAGTACACGTTATTATGTGCATGTGCTGTATGTACTGCTCAGTATACTGCATTTACACACACGGTGTAATGAGATACCTTGGGAAGACATAAAAATGCTGTGTGCACACAGTGAGACAGGCGCACGGTCACCGGTGCATCGTGCAGACAGGCCGCGCAGCAGAGATTCATGGTTATGTAAATGGAGAGCAGCAGCGCTGAGCCCAAATTGGAAGCAGCTGAAGTCGATGCAAACTGAGAATAGGGCGTCCGAGGCGATTAGATGGGAGAATATGCACCTCCGCTCAGAGCCATCATCACCACAATCATTAATTGACAACACTATTTAAATGGTTATGGCTGTGACTAACTAACTAAGCAGATGGAAGTAAGTTGTTTTAGAGTTGTGTGTTCTCGACGTTGGTGTGAGACTTTAATTTCTAAGTTTCTCCATTTCGGTGTAACAGTATGTGAAAAAGCAAATTAGCTGCATGTTTTGAATAGAATCACTAATAGTCTGTGTGGATCAGAGTTTACTATATACATTGCATAGTCATTGCTAAATATAAGGTCTATGACATTGTGTAGGTTTGAGAAAATGTAGTAGAAGTCGTATGCCTTTACTGACCTGTTTGTACAGTATAGCATGGTCCTTTGGAGCGCGGCCTATTGAAACGAGAGCATCCTCAAATAAATAATTAATATAATTAAATAATAATGTGTATTCCACAAACTCAGTCCCAAGTCAGTGAGATTGTATGCACACATCTGTAGATTTATCTTAAAAAGAAAGTAGAGCTAGAAATTCCTTAAAACGTCCACACATTCACAGCAGGAAAACACATTATATTACTTGTAAATGTGATTAATTTGACAATCTGGCCCTGCAATGAGGACAACTGCTTCACTCAGGTCTTGACCTCCCTGTAGTCTGTTTTTCAATGGCTATAAATTAAATTCATCTAATGGCAGTGCACTTTGTGGTATATAGGCATGTAACGGGTGCAGATGGAACTTTTTGAAAGTTTTATAAGCTATTTTCTGCTTTGAATCTGGGTTTTATGCGTCTGGCCTGTGAGGCGGAAAGGCCTCTTATGCTCACTGATTTATTTATTATTTTTCATCTCTAGGGAGCGTGTTGACGAAAACTCCACTTTTCCTGCAGCCCAAAAAGAACTAAAGTAAGCCTAGTCAGCTCTGACAAATATCAGGGATGAAAATAGACCACCTGCACACACACACACACACACACACACACACACACAGTACACATACACGTCATACCAGCTGCTGAGGCATTTCCCAATGCTTCATTGGGCCGGTGGTGAGAGACCCACAATACAAACCTACTGTACTCTATCAGAGAGGAGCAGGAGAGAGAGACAGGAGAGAGAGACATGAGAGAGAGGAGAGAGGGACAGGAGAGAGAGACAGGAGAGAGAGAGAGAGAGAGAGAGACCCCCTCCTTCTCAGTCACAGAGCTACAGCTGTCATTTATACTGTGTAGTCAATATGTCAAAATGACCAAGTGTTTCTCCGGTGATGTTGTGGAGTACCAAGGTCTTGCTCTGGGTCTTTGCAGTACACCCCCACCATCATTTCATCACACACAGGCTGTCTCCTTTGCTGTGGGCCCTCGGCGGCTGTGACATGAATCCCTATGAAATCCTATTAGATCCCCTTTTCCATATTTGCACTTTCTCTTACACAGTGTGTCCTTGTGCCAGAACACACATACTGTAAATGAAAGAACATACAGGGCTGGGTCAGTATACAGTACAGTAAGTGATCTGCTGAGCGCACGACATGTTTTAACTACTGTTTGCTCTGTTTACTCTGTTTACAACAGCAACACTTGTCTGGCTACGTGTTATGAGTTCATAAACACGCACCGCACCACATGAGACGAGCTCAAGTGTCACTGGGTGGGGATTTAACGAAGCTCAGAGCTCTAGAGAGCCCACATCTGACTGTGGTGTCATGACAACACATTTATGGCCCCTTGAGTCACAGACCTCCCAAATATGCCTCCATTATTCCCAAACCACAAAAAGCTGGATATCTGGATACAGCTGATAAAAGATGAGGCCTTTTGAGCAGTGGTTCTCAGACTCTCTGACCTCTGACCCCCCTCGCAAGCAATGAACTTCTTCTCTTACATGTGACAGAAAAACGGAACAGCGTCACATGGTGCAGGCTAATGAACCGCATCCAAAGATGTATGAAATATATACTTAAGATATATACGAGTAAAACCGAAGCCTCCGTTCATCACAGTTGTTCTGCAAAGTCGTGACCCTGCCGTGGGGAGCCGTACTGTCCTTTTGGTCAGATGTTGAGTGACGCGGTCCTCACGGGTCAGAAGGGAGGGGCGCTGTTATTAGCTGAGGAGTGAGGGCCGCTGGGACGAGCAGCAGAGAAGGTTTGGAGGCGAGCAGCCGAGCGCGGCAGGCCCTCTAATTAGACACATGCCTGCTTGGCTCTGAGAAAGCAGGAGTGACGTATACTGTAGCAGCAGGCGTTCTTAATGAAGGACAAGCATCTCACACTGGCTGCACAGAGAAGTGCCTCAGTTGATAAGGTAGAGACTATGGGGGACAATGGGGTTTTTAATGGATGTTTTTCCTTGCCCGGGGGGAGGAGCAGGTTATGCGGGTGTTGTTTGTTTCCATGTGAAATGTAGGCTGTACAGCCCTTTGAGACTGCAATGTGATTAAGGGCTGTATAAATGAACTTGACTTGACTTGATGCACACACATATATCACACACACACACACAGAGTATCACACATCCCTCCCACAGGGGATCAGTGGCGTCCCTGGGTGTGTGCTGGTCATTGTATTGCTGCTGTGTGAGCCCCAGCATCCAGGACTCTGGTTAGGGAGGGGCTGGGGGGTGTGAAGAGGGGGTACAAGAGCCTCAGTGGGCTATCGGGACAGGCTGGGGGATCTCAATAACAACAGCATGTAGCTGAACCCCTACACCCAGTCCTGCATTCCTTCATGGGGACACATTCCGGGGGAGAGGAGAGGAGGGGAAGCCTTAGCAGTCATCTTGTTTTAGTTGGACCCTTGCCACGACCAGAAGTGTGCGTGTGTGTGCGTGTGTGCGTGTGTGTGCGTGTGCGTGCGTGCGTGCGTGCGTGCGTGCGTGCGTGTCCATAACTCAGGCAGGGTGGCTGTGCCGTCCGGCTCTTCACTCAGGTGTTTACAGCTCCCTGGCCGCTTCACGCTGAGCTCACAGACGGCCCCGCTGGCGAGAAGCCACGCGCTCACACAATCACACGCGTGTTGTCTCAACAACACGCACCTGCTCTCCCGAGTGCAGGCAAACACATACAGTATGTGGAGACAGAACCACACGAGTCACGCACGCTGGGAGATAAAACATAAACACGCAAACGTAAACCCAACTAAGCGTGGAATTTAATTTGTAAGGCGACAAGCTGCACCTCCAACAACACTGTGATCCACCGTTCCCACTGTCAGCACGCACACTTACAGTCTGCTTTCTTCTTCTTCTTCTCTCTGGACAAGCTGTGTGTTCAGTAACATGCCAAAGTATGTATACCGAGCGCGGAACGCGCTGGACTGATCGCGTGCCACCAGTGTTTTGCGTGAACTGGCGTCGACTGAGCGTGTGGAGATGCCGGTACTTTCAAAATATAGCGGTAGTACGCAATACATGATGCGTCCACTAGAGGCGCCCGCGTGATCGCGTTAGGCCATGCGTTGGCCTTCCGTGACGGTGTTATCTGAGGCGATGAGGGTGGAGGTGGAGGCAGGGTGATGTCAGGGCCGCAGTATTTCTGTCGGCTGTCCTCCATGCTGTCTGGCTGATGCAGATGACAGCGCCGTCTGGGCAGCTCTGGGGAAACACTAGGCCTATCAACAGGACAGCGAGAACCTTTGAAAATAACCTTTTTATATACTATCACTACAGGTTTTATCCGATAAATAAAATTCAGTAGTTACGGTTCATGTAAGGGTTTAGCGCCATTCTGTACACAGTGGTTCTACAGATTTCAGTTTAGATCAATACATACTATTCCATAATGAGTTAAACAGTTTCTGCAATTAAGCAAACGCGATTGCATTACAGAGACCACAAATGTATTGTGCAGAATCTGATAGAGACCTGATTGCACACAACATAATATTTCACTCTTTGTACATCCCCAGTCACCGAATCCTGTTTACAGAGGAACCAAAGGATTATTGTCAGTGCATGTGCCTTGTATGAACCCCGCGCTCTACCTGTGTAAACCCATAGCCACACAAGTAGACAAGAGAGCCATTGAGAAATTAGTTATGGAGTCTGAGACAAAGCTGAAGATTATGTTCTGAAAGTCCAAGCTTGTGATTTCTAACCCCCCCCCCCCCCACTCCCCTTTTCCTTTTCTTGGGCAGGTAATTATCTGTTCTTCTTTCTGGGTAGGGAGATGGGCGTTGTAAGGCGAGTAAGTGAAAGGCTGGCACAGAGCCAAAGGGCCACGTTTCATAGGCACTGCCAGCTAGAGACCAAAGAGACAGAATAGACAAATATGTCATTTTTTCCTCTTTCATTCTCAAAGAAGCTCTTGGCAGAGATGGGCGGCATTATCGTAGCCAAAGAAGGGAAAATGCACAAAAAGTTCTTAAAGGTTACTCCTCAATTTGTATTTGAAAAATACAAATCTTCTTTGTTCTTTGTTAGAACTAAGCTAAAGCTTGCTCCTCCCCCAAATCAGTGTTGCTTAGTTAGCACAGCTTCATAATATAAACAGTTTACTGAGGCAGAAATGTGGGATCGAAGGTAGTTCACAAACTGTACCGTACGAGCGTAAGCTAGTAATGGTCGCCATCAGCAGGATTCATACGTTCCACCATCACATGACCTTTGACCGCTGTTGAGTTACAGCCCCATTGTTTACCATTTCACTGAAATGTGTTGATTAGCTCTGAGGCCCTGTTGTCTTTGTATGCCGACTTCCCAAGCTTTACAGATGGATGACCCTGTGTTTTAGCAATAGACCTCTGCCTGTGGGTGGATAGTCATGGGAATGTCAGAAGGGTCAAAGGGCAGAGAGTAGAGGCGTCTTGCTGGACATTGCTGCAGAATATTAATAGTATGCATTGTGGTGCCTTAGATTCCCGACAGCCCTTGAGGTTGGCAGGCCATGCTTGTTGTACAATACTCTATGACGTCTTTCACCCGACAACGATGATATCTGAAGCCGAGGCGAGGCATATTTCAGTGTCCTAACATTTAGGAATGGAGTAGAAAGGTGACAGATCCAGATAACCAAAGAGATGGAATGCACTTTGTCTTCCTTTGGTCTGCCACTTCTTTCTCCCATTTTCACCGCCAGTGCGTAATGCTGTGGTTGCCGTAGATACCTGCCAAAGATCCAGAAGGTCTGGAGGTCTATATGAGTATTGGGGTGTGGGGTCTGACGTGTAACCACACATGCTGTTTGAAGTGTGGTCAGTGGGTGGGAGAACTGTAAACTCTCACGGTCACTCGTACATCTGAGGTGATGCTTTTCTGACCCGTTTCTCCTGACTGCACGTGAGAGTGCAGGAACCTTGGTCCAGGCTGAAGAGGCTGGTCTGTTTCCCTATGAGGCACTCACATTTACAGAGGCAGTGAAGCCTTACACCCTCAGCCAGCTGTTTCCCTCTATCAGTGTGTCTGAAGGAGAAATATGGTAGAGTTGGTTGAATATTATTGTGTGTGTTGATGTGTATATAAGTGTATGTTGAGATTGAACTAATCCTCATCACAGATGTCTCATAGCAGGATGAGGAAAGATGCAGCTAATGGTTCAAATTGCATTTTGGGCCTGCTTGATTCAGGTGCGGTTATTAGAATGCATTGAAAATTAAAACTATTGATTTGTGCTTGCTCATTGGCACAACCTAAATCACCTAGACCCACTCTCTATGTTGCTCTCTAGAGTAATAGAACCCACTCTACAGCGTTGTTAATCCAGCAATAGCATGTCTTTGCAAAAGCCCCATTGTTGAAGGAAGTGAGAGATTGTCTTATAAATAGAGGTCATTAGTTTAATGTAATTTATTTGTTGTATCTAGATGTCTCAATAATTTGTGTAATATGTTTTCAGTTAAGTCAAAGTGTGCAGTGGGGATCCATCCATTCATAGTACATAACAATGATATCTAAAGCTGCTGCTCCAGGCTGTGAGACGGAGCGAGAGATTATCTGTGACCTTTGCCACATGGAGACATCCTAATTTTGATAACATACAATTGCCTCTGATTTCCAACCTCATACCCACACTGAACAATGGAGAAAGACTTTAGTGCTGAAATTGCACAAAATTGCTTTAATTTTCCACTTGCCTCTGGGACTTATCATCTCACCACTGAATGATGTCATGTGTAATTCTACAGCTTTTATAAAGCTTTTAAAAATGTTTTTATAGTGCACTGTATTAACAGTTTTATGCAGATGTGTACATAATGAATTTTAGAGGCCGCTTCGCACCAAGTTGTCACTTGTGAGCTTTTACAGCTTACCCAAGTAGTTTAACAGTCTGCAGATAAAACAGAAACTCGCCCGCTGTCCTCTCTCTGCGCCTTCATTTCTCCATTGGCAGGGTGTTGGAAGGCTGGAGCTCCTGATCATCACATTTATAAAGAGGGAACACACATTGCACTCATAGCAACGTAGGAGTGATGCAGTCAAGCACACGCAGGGCACGTTTGGGCCAGCTGTTTTAAAGTGTGTGTGCGTTTGTGTGTGTGTGTGTGCGCGTGCATGTGTGTGCGTGCGTGCGTGCGTGCGTGATGGAGACTTGGAGCGCTTTCCTTCTCTCCATCTGACAGAGGAGTGTTAATCTCTGCACTTCGGCAGGTTGCAGGAGGTGTTTGAGGCCAGCCTGATGAGTTACAGCCCGATGGTCATGTTGTGGGGGTCTCGCATGAAACCTATGCAGGAATAAAAGACAAAAATGACCCCTGTGCCCCCCTCATTAGTCTCTGACAAATCCCGGCATAGCATGAGTTCTCCCATGTGACCATTTTTATGTTTAATGAAATGTGGGAATGAAACTTCACCGCCTCACCACACTGGCAGTGTAAATACGACCAGTCACCACTGAACTCCCTGGATGCTGGCGTAATAATGACTGATTACTGAAATAACACAGCGACATGGACACCACTGATTAATGTGCCTGATTATCAGGGATTTTAAATCCTACAATAACATACTAATATCTAATATATTAAAATTAAACTCCTACTTAACTCTCTCTGTATAGCCTGTTTGTTTAGCCCGCTGGCACCCTATTCCAATGCTTAGAGCTGCCATTATTATTATCATGTGTTTTATTTATGAAATGTGTTGCATGAAGGGGAACAGACTGACTGATACTTTTACTTTATTCAGACATGAACTGGTTGTCATGTGTTGAACACTGCTGACCAATAGGATTGGGTTTTGTGAGCCAAACGGCACTTATTATTTTTCCCAATCCCTGATCAAGACAATGATTACAGTTCAAACATAGTTTAGGTGTTCCCTGAGTGTCAATTACACACCCAATGTTTGTTTTCATGTTTGTACTGCTGTAAATCAATGTTACTACACTGGCTGCTGTAGTTAATTCCTTCTCAATATGTATTTGTGATTGTTTCAGTTCTGCGGGGATTGAAGGGTGTTGTAGTGAATTCTAACAAGGAGGAGTATGGTGGTGGTGTGTGTGTGTGTGTGGGGGGGGGAGTTCAAAGAGATATGCTATGTAATATGTCAGGGTCCACTGACCCATGTTGCCTGGGTTTGGACCGTGGCATCACAGGCTGTTTAACTGGCTGGCAGAATTTGGTGGACAGCTCTGCAGTATTCTGCTTCTCCCTTGCTTTCTGCTGGAACGCCTGGCAGTCCTCTTCACGTTTTCATCATTTTCGTCCTTCCACGCTGATCCTTTAATCTGCTTCCACAGCCTGCATGGGAACTTCACCTCAGTGTGTGTGTGTGTGTGTGTGGGGGGGGGGTACTCTGTCTTTCATCCTAGACCATATGTCTTTTTCACAGCCAGCTCTGTATGAGGGCATGTTGTGTTGAAGTGCCTTCAGAGATAAGACCAAGATGGCAGACGAGCAGATTGAAAAGGACAGCCTTGTTCCTTTTCTTTATCTCTTCTCCTCCCTCTCTCTCTCTCACTCTCTCTACTCCTCTTTCATTGATCTACATTCTTCTCATTTCTCTCTCTGTGATGTTGAAGTGCAGGTGGTACAACCATATTCACACCTGGCAATAATGAGTGTCCTGGTTAATCTGATATACAGTCAAACAATAGGAGGCAATTTCATGTTATTATATTTATTATATTTTGAGTAAAAACCTGTTGAACTGGAATATTTGGACTGACACAACTTTTTAAGATAATGTTTGGAGTTTTGTTTAAATATACAAAATGTCTAAAAGTAAATGTATTAAAGTTATTTGCCTTTTTACTCTAAATCTAAAGCATACAGTTAATACCTTATTCATTAATACATTAATACATTACTTAACTAATTAATTCTGGACCTTATGTAAAAAACACTCCAATGCCTTTTGATTCTGAACTATCCTTTTGTTTTCTCTCAACGGTCCACGTTCATTTACTATCTACTCCTACATCTACTCCTATCCCCCCCCCCCCCCCCCTACACTTTTACGCACACATGCACACACACAAAGCCCTGACTCTGTCGTTTCCCTGCCACTTGAACCTCCGCACTGCAGCCTTTGACTGAGTAAACACTCCCTGACCCTGGTCTGCAGGGACCCGGTAACCTCTGTGTTTAGATCCAGGCCTCTGCCCTGCAGAGCCCCAGATGCCTCTCTCTGGCTTATCATTCCCTTGTAGAATGCATACTTATCTCCAATGGCGCAAAACACAAACACGCTACATGTCCTGTGCGCGTGAGGGCCTCGTTGTGTCTGTTCAGGCGTGGCTCTGTCTCTTGTCCGCTCCTCCTCAGGACAAAAGACGGAGACGCATACATGAGAATGAGAATTGGAGAAGCAGACCTGTAGTTGTCATCGCCGGGGGCAGAGTTGCGGTAGCTGCTTCTCTTCTTGAAGAAGCGGACGGGGAATGTGTTGCTGTAAAATACCACCTGTTGAGAGATCAGATGATGAGCACAGAGCGCCATCATGGAGGACACGTCCATCTGGACTGGTGACAGAATGTGCAGGCAGACAACACCAAGATGGGTTAGAGGAGTTTATAAAGTGCTTGCCGAATACACACACACAGTGTGTGATTTTGTTTTTCATTGCATGCCAGCATTACCAGATTAAGCCTGCCTGGTCCTGCATCACTGCATTGGTTTTATCCAGCAGTGTATGTACTTTAAGCAGTTTATTTGTGTTACCGGTAGTAAGAATTCTATGAAGAGTGCATATTGAACACAAACATTTGTCAGTGTGTCCCGAAATTACAGGTTAACAGCGCGCACACACACACACACACACACACACACACACACACACACACACACACACACACACACACACACACACACAGCCTCCCACCTCTCCAAGCATAAAAATGATGAATGCAGCGCCACTCTGGAAACAAGTCAGCCGTCCTCGCCAGGCAGTCTCTCTCCTGCTCTGCTTTATAAATACCATCAATCCTGCGTCTCCAGACATGGCGGGGGCCCGCAGGACACGCACTCATGCACGCACTCACGCCAACGACGCACATGCACCCACACCTGAGCGGCACCCCATGCGGGGCTGTTTTGTACAAGGAATGCAGAATGTGTGTGTGTGGGTATGTATGTGTGTGGGTGTGTGTGTGTGTGTGTGTGTGGGGGGGGGGCTGTAAAAACATGACCTGATTGATTTGGCAAATGGAGCGTCACGGGGTCTTGCTTCAAAGCTCCACCCACTACACTCTCTCACACACACACACACACACACACACACACACTACTATACTACACAACAGCACAACATGTCCTTGGTTTCTCATCTCTCTGTCTCATAGGGGATAGGGGTTGAGACAGACCTCTTAAGGGGGTACTGGTGTTTGTTTTGGTGTGTATGTAGTGAAGGGGAGCACATCTCCATGTTCCCGCACCCCCCTCTTCCCGCCATAGAGAACAGGGACAGCTCTAGCATAAACTGTGAACACGTCGACACTTTTTATTTTTTGGGTTGTTTGTTTTGTTTTGTTTTGGCCGTGAGTGAACCACCGAGGTGTTCCAATCAGTAGATAGCGCGGCCTAGGCTAAACGTTGCCCACTGAGGCGTCGCAGCATCTTCAGCTGAAGGTGCAGAGCCGCGGCCTGGTTCCTGCCTGCGAACACAGCCTTCTGCTCCAAGAAAAACAAGCCAGCCATTACAGCGCCTCTGGAAAGAATGGAGAGAGGCCGTGTTTGTCAAGAGTAAATCAACATCGGCGGGTAGACATTTAATTAGCTTCTAGGCAAAGTTTTATTTATCTTTCATTTGGCTAGTGGAGCCTTTCACGACATCTCTACATTTGTATTTTCTTTTTGCTGTTTTTATTTTTTGAAATAATTAAATGTACGCCCCCTCCTCTCTTTCTCCCTTCCATGTTCCCTCCTCTTTTCTTCCTCGGGCTACCTCACTCCCATTTTCCTCCTTTGCTCCCTAAAGTCTTAAAAATGGCAGCGTCTCTGCCGCTGGGCTGCTGTTTAGTTTTTTTCCGCGAGGTTAGATGCCCATTTTCGTTTTCCCCTAATCCTAAATGATTGTCCTTCGCTGAGAACGCTGGAGTATGGACACCTCTCACCTCTGACCCCACCGCCCGGGGTTTTAGGGGTCAGGGGTCGGGGGAGTGGCTCTGCTGTGCAGACTGCCTGTCTGCCTGGCAGAGTCCCAGCTAATGCCTCCCACCCTGGTAATCCCACCTCATATTTCCCACAGAGCCTGAGCCCCGCTGACTAGAACACACTACATACACACACAATCAATACAAGTCTCAAAACGCAACTCTGGTACTAACGTAGAATATGGCGGTCATCAGATTATGGTTCTTTACTTACCAGAGAATATTCTAATATCCAATGTGTGTTTTCTACTCACAGCTGTAGCAGTCCTAAAAGTCTATTTATTTTTGTGTAATACGTAATTTCCACACTCTTAGTATAAAAACCTATGTATTAGAGGTGGTATAATTTAATAATTACAGGCACCAATGAGAACACTAGCTCCATAAAGTAGTAATCAAGGAGAAATTAGCGCACTAAGCTATAACCCCACCAGTACAGATGGTGACCTAAGTTTTTCCTGCCCGTGTGTTCAGAACTGCGTGACTTTGAGCCAGACGACCAGCAGGAGATTGAGGTGGATGAAGGGAACACTGCCGTCATCGAGTGTCACATGCCCGAGAGCCAGCCCAAGGCTCAGGTCCGCTACAGTGTGAAGCAGGAGTGGCTGGAGACATCTAAAGGTATTGCACTTCATGGGGACCCATGTCTTCCATCAGCGCTAACCTCTCTGCGTATCTCCTCTCTTAAGTTGTTTATCCAGAGTTAATCCGGAACAATCTCTCATAATTATCTGCTTCTCTCTCTCGTCGCTATCATGAGTTACTGGAATGTTATAATCCTGCTATCAGGCCCATCATGAAACGGCTGATGGCATTTATCTAAGGAATGTCGAAACATGGGAATACCCTTGTTGATTTTTCAACCATTTAATTACGTTGTTTTACAAAGAAAAAAAAAACTGCTGTCATTTGTGGCCGGAACAATGATGCCTGTTTGCGATCTTGGTAATGAAATCTGCAGTTTATCTGAGAGGATTTGCCATATTACAGTAGGCAGTTCTGCTCTCTGTGATTAGTTAGACGTCAGGGCGCCCTCCAGTGGCAAGGTGACACAGTGCAAGCTGTACAGTCTGTACACTGGAATGGCGCGTCCCGCTCATGTTACAGACACTGTATTGGACACAAGGGACAGAGTGTTTAATGTGTTTGGTGTGGTCTTCTCCCCACAGGGAACTACCTCATCATGCCATCAGGGAACCTGCAGATAGCCAACGCTACGCAGGAGGACGAAGGGCCGTACAAGTGTGCGGCCTACAACCCTGTCACACAGGAAGTCAAGACGTCTACCTCCGCCGACCGCCTGCGCATACGCCGTGAGTCTCGTCCTCGAAAGACACGCCCACACGCACGCACGCACGCGCACACACGCACGCACACACACACCTGGTTTAAAAAGTTTAAATAAAAAAATAAAGAGATGTCCCTTAAATTGAAATTGAAATATGAGTTTATATATTTAAGTTTAAATATAAAAATACACACATGCACACACACACACACACACACACACACACACACACACACACACACAGCGTATGGCTGACTGAAGCCTTACAAATGTCACTTCCCCTGACAATAATTAAACAACCTTTCGGACCACAGCAGACGGACACACAGAGCTGCCCCCCCTAACCCGCCTGCCTTCCCCCTCGCCCAGGTTCCACGTCGGAGGCGGCTCGCATCATCTACCCCCCCGCGTCCCGCTCCATCATGGTGACCAAGGGCCAGCGCCTGGTTCTGGAGTGCGTGGCCAGCGGCATGCCCGCCCCACACGTCACCTGGGCCAAGGACGGACAGGAGCTGCGGCCCCGCAACAACACGCGCCTCCTCCTCAGCAACCTGCTGATCGACGCGGCCGGCGAAGGCGACTCGGGCGCCTACGTCTGCCACGCCGACAACGGCATCGGCTCGGACATCTCTGCCACCGTGCTGTATGACGTGCAGGTGTTTGGTAAGCAACGCTAGTTTTGTTTTTACTGGGACAGTTGAGCAGACATATTGTAAATCTGTAAGGTCAACATATTTCTACAGTCCGCTAGCTAGATGCCCGTTCTGTGTGCGCGCTGAAAAAATAATCTGGTGTTTCTACACAGCCCTGGCTCTGTAGACAAAGCCTTAGCGTGTCAAGTGTGGGAGGCAGAGCTTCTATGGCAGCACCCTGTGGCATTGAAGGGAGAGGTGTTTTTGTTTTGATTTAGGCTTGACGCTAGCAAGCGTTCTGACAGAATGACAGACCATGCCTTACTCTACCTTTAATTTGAGTACTTTTTGAACTCTTACAACGCTAAAGGCACAAACATCATACGTTTGATATACAACTAGTTTTATTGAATTTTACACCCCAAAGAAAGTACTGTTGTTTTAAGAAGTCTCACCATCAACTCTGATGTGATGTGATTTGACAGTTTAAAATATGATTTCAAAACAGCCCGCTATAGTTTGACCCTGGTGAATGTTCTAATTGTCCCTGTTTGTTCAGTGGACTGGTTCCTCCCTTTTCAGGACTCTCCATGACTGAAGGTCTGTCTCCGTCATGGACTTAATAATTACAGCGACTTCTTTATGGGGTCCCGGGGAAACAGGGCTCCACGTGTGTGCTGGCATGTGAGCCATTAGACAGTTTCAGACAGAGCTCTCTGCTGCGCACCAGGACTTGATTGAATGTGTCTAGGTTATGGATGACTGTTTTTACAGTGATTTTGTGTGTGTGTGTGTGTGTAAGATAGAGGCCTTGTGTTGTGGGCTTGTCTTCCTGCAGCTGGCTGTAATTAAAGCCAGAGTGCTGCCGTAGCTGTAATGAGCGCTGTCGCTCCCTGATTCACAAGCAGCCAACCATCAACTAGCCAGCCTGGCTTAGCCGTGCTTGTACACACACTCGCATGCACGCTCGTTACGTGGCACACGCACGAGAACACTTGGGTGAGTGTGTTGTTTTTGGGGGGTGGCGGGCGTTCGAGCGTCATGTAATGATAATGCTTTGCTTTTTTTTTGTGTGTTTTAGTACAAATACATTTTAGTCGAGGAATAACTAAACACAGATATAAAAAATGCTGATACAACAAAAAGCCAAACACTAAATTAGGCAAAGGAAAAATAATAATAAATAGACATATATTGTTAAAGTGTGTCTATATGAATTTTTGCCACTAGATGTCGTACTAAACGCACCAACATCTCAGACCAAAACAAACACGCACATGCACACACTGACGGAAAGCCTGCTATGAAATCAAACAGAGGAGCGTGTATTACAACTCACACAGAGGGAATGTGATGCCATTCTCGGCTCAATACACCTTTACTCTAGCCTGGCTCCGCCCGACTATGCTCCCAGCTAAATATATTTAGCTGAGATTACAGTCTGGAAACCCTGATGACGTCAGCGTTCGCACAGCCACTGTGCTAGCGGCCCAATCAGCTAGTGAGATGATGTTGAAGTGAATGTCGACGAGGCGAAGAATGTGTTTCAATGTGTTTTGATTTGAGCTGGAAGTTTGCAAGCATTCTGAAGAATGGCCAACCCTACATTTTCATGTTTAGATAGAGCGCCTTTAGTACACTGTCGCAACAAGCTGTGTGGAACTCCTTTCTAACCGGGGCCTCTCCCTTCCCCACCCACAGAGCCGCCCCAGGTGAGCGTGCAGCTACAGCAGCAGCAGGCATTCTGGGGGCAGACGGTGCGCTTTAGCTGCCAGGCGCGGGGCAAGCCCGCCCCCACGGTGTTGTGGCTGCACAACGCCCGGCCCCTGGTGCCGTCCGCACGCCACCGGCCCAGCGCCCGCGCGCTACGCGTGCTCAACGTGGGGCCCCAGGACGACGGCCTGTACCAGTGCCTGGCGGAGAACGGCGTGGGCAGCGCCCAGGCCGCAGCGCGCCTTGTTACCATACCGACAGGTAACACACATACTGTTATTGTAAATTACACCTAGCACAAGTGCACCATGCAATGACTAGAGCCAATGACTAGAGCTGACACGTTAAGCTACATCAAGGCTAATTTGTCCAGTTGTGTTTAGTAGACATTTGTACTAGGTCGAGATTGTAGCTTTAAACCAAAAGATAACAAGCATTAACCAAATATTGAGCTACACATGATCAAAAAATAAAATGGAAATGCCTGTTTCTTTATTTATTAATGTATTAACGAGTGCAACCACATTTAGAAGGCTGTTTCAGAGCCTAGGAGCCTAATGCCACCTACTTAAATGCCAAAATGTGAGCGTCAGACGACAGACGTTCGGCAGGGAAACAATATAATCTATTGTACTGGCGCATGTACGGCTACAACTGCTACTGCTGCAGCAGAACCAATGTATGGTCTGTTGTCCCTCCAGACGTTGTCTTTCGTGGAAGGGTGCCCTCCATCCGGAGGCCCCTAAGCCCAGACAAGGTCCTAAAGGAGCAGGCCCCGGTGAGGCCTGGGGCCACAGGTGCCATGCTACCCCTGGACTGCTCTGAGCTGCCGGGGCACGTCTCTCCCGTGGACGCCCCCATCATCCTGAGCCTGCCCCGCACCGGCAAGGCCGACTTCTACGAGCTCACGTGGAGGCCCCGCCATGAAGGAGGACCCCCTGTGTTGGAGTACATGGTCAAGTACAGAAAGGTACAGACGTAACCAACACACATGCTAATGTTTACTGTGGAGTACACGGTCAAGTACAAAGAGGTATACAGACACGTGCTAATGTTTACTGTGGAGTACATGGTCAAGTACATAAAGGTATACACACACATGCTAATGTTTACTGTGGAGTACATGGTCAAATAAAGGTATACACACACATGCTAAAGTTAACCGCTATTAGTGACACCTAATACAACATCAGCTAGGTGGCTAAGGCTTGTTCCCTTCACGTCTCTGTCCCAGCTGGGAGACCCCCAAGGAGAATGGACCAGCATCAGTATATCAGGCTCCATGCACAAGCTGGTCCTAGCCAAGCTACAGCCAGACAGCCTGTATGAGGTGGAGATGGCCGCCAAGAACTGCGCTGGGATTGGCCAGCCTGCCATGATGACCTTCAGGACCGGCAGAGGTATGAACTGTTAAGGCTATTAAACATTCAACAATTGCCTGAGCGATCGTCTATTTTTGCTTTGTACTCTCTGTTTGTTTACATGCCAAATCTGAATGTATTGCATTTTTCAGGTCGCAGAGGTGTTGACCCCCCCGAAACGCCATCTGTTCCTTCCCCCAGCCTCTCTCGTAAGGCCCCCCCTAATGCATCCTGTATAGTATCATATTATAGTAGAATAGTATCTCTTCAACACAAGTTGTCTAACAAACATTCTTCTAACTCTGTTTACTAAATGTGAGCAGGATTTCCATTACATTTTGTTAATAGAGGTTGACAAACCCTTTGAGATTAAACATGTATTTGTCATGATGGGCACAAGCTGCTTTTAACCCCAAACACCTGTCCCGTTTGACTAACATACACATTCTCAAATCTCTCAAATCTCTCCTGCCTTTCTCACTGAAGGATGAGCATTCAGTAAGTGCTTGTAAATGTGCTGCATGCATTTAATGTGTGTGTGAGTGTGTTTTTGTCTTATCTCCGTGTGTTGTGATTACAGAGAGTCGATGTGTGTGTGTGTGTGTGTGTGTGTGTCATTTTCAATGACATGACATCACTCTCTTTTCTCTCCTCAGCTCCCGAGGCCCCGGGCAAGCCCACTATCTCCACGGCGACGGAGACCTCCGCGTACGTGACGTGGATACCGCGCGGTAACCGTGGCTTCCCCATCCAGTCGTTCTGCGTGGAGTTCAAGAAGATGAAGAAGTTGGGGGAGGACTGGGTGATGGCCGTGGCCAACATCCCTCCGTCACGCCTCTCTGTGGAGATAACGGGCCTGGAAAAAGGTGGGCGCCCCCTAGAGGCCATTTAATAGAAGCTATGTGTAGTATTTTTCCACTGGCCGTACCACTGCTCCTCCTGTGTGTGTGTGTGTATGTGTCTGTGTGTGTGTGTGTGTGTATGTGTGTTTGCATAAACTATCATTACAGTTATGATGTCTTATATAACTACATTCCCATGACCACTAGTAAACACACATTTTAGAGCCTCGTCCACTAGATCCCATGGCCTCCCAGCCAGTAGCGTAGTACTGACTAACCAATCATATCCCTCTTACTGTTAGGTACCACCTACAAGTTTCGCGTTGTGGCGGTGAACGTGATTGGTACCAGCCCTGCCAGCGCCCCCTCTAAGGCCTACACCGTAGTGGGCGGGCGGACCAACGAGCGGCCGGTCGACGGCCCCTACATCACCTACAATGAAGCCATAAACGAGACGGCCATCATCCTGAAATGGACGGTGAGCAGAGAGTGGCAGGAAGCTTGTGTTTCGCCATGTGCTCTCTAAACAAGTCTTTTATTTATTTATAAGCACTCTCAAAACAAAGTTGCAAAGTGCTTTACGAGTGCAATGGTGGATTAAACTGATAACAAACAGAAACAAGAAATGGTTCGAGAGCAAAATCCGTCTCATTCCAAAAAACACAAAAACACCCAGCAGGACAAATATTAAACACAGAGTTTGTGTTTTTTTTTTTTTCCTTTCAGTACATGCCTGTCAACAACACGCCTATCTATGGATTCTACATATTCTACCGGCCTACAGACAGCGATAACGACAGCGACTACAAGCGAGATGTTGTCGAGGGCGACCGTTACTGGCACTCCATAACTGACCTGCAGCCAGAAACAGCTTACGACATCAAGATGCAGTGCTTCAACGAGGGAGGGGAAAGCGAATTCGGCAATGTGGTGATTTTAGAAACTAAAGGTAAGCTTGAGTTTGGTAAAGGACATTTGTCTTCAAATGTTCACTTATCAATTTGTGTGGAATTCCCCTTTTGTTTGAAAACAATAACAATGGCAACCACATTTTGTTTTAAAGGCATAGTCAGCTATTGCAAGCTAGTATGTAAGATATTACATGTTTTGTCACACAAAATATCTCCTCGCAGTTCGCTACTTTGCCGTTCTCTGTGCGTGTTGAAAACATAATCTGATACTTCTACGCAGCCCTGGAGCCGTAAATAGGAATATAGGAATATAAGCAAACCGCCCATATCAACAAAGCCGTAGTACTACGCTTTGCTTCAGAATGAGTTTCAATGTGTGGACTGACGCCGCGGAGTTGCGGAGGCATATTATTAGCAAGCGTTCTCGAAAATGACTAATCCTGCCTTTAATGTTGTACACGTCCCCGTTCATGTAACTGGCCATTTTACCAGCAGTAAGTGCTACAGTATACAATCTGGTATCATCACATAAGTTATACTAGTATTGTTTAGTTGTCTCTAATCGCCATGGAATCCATCAGTCCATTCTGTCCAAGGTTTGGAAGACACTTGATGATGTACTATTATATTTTATTTATTATATATATGTGTTTTTTTCCCTTTAAACTCATGTTCTCCTGTTGTTCTGCTCCCAGCTCGTCCCAACAGCCCCCGGCCCCCTTCGTCGGAGAGTCCACCACCGGGACCGCAGCCGCCAGGCGGACTGGTGCCCCGTTCCAGCGACCTGCCCTACCTCATAGTGGCCGTGGTCCTGGGAGCATTCGTCTTCATCATAGTGACCTTCATCCCCTTCTGTCTGTGGCGGGCTTGGGCCAAGCAGAGTGAGTCAAGTGTTCGGTGATGATGAGTCAAGTCGGGGCAGACACATTTATTTGTCAATAGTAGCAGAGGTCATACACCAGTTGTTGTACGCAACCAATAGGATAGGATAATAACAGTAGCATGTTATCACGGCTTACTATATTATTTACAGCAGACCTGATGTATACATCTATATACATCTAATATATCTAATG